>JACEIK010003295.1:19058-40111 GCA_018107945.1 Datura stramonium | reverse complement strand
ACCATGGAAAACCAACTACAGCGGACCTCGACCATCATAACATTCTCAGTGCAGTGTTTTCCCTTGCGCTACAGTGGTTTTTCATTAACTAGTAGCTCATATTACACTGCACACATAACATATATCAACCCCAAGTTCAACTATCATTCACCCTAACACTTTTTCCCGTGCAACTAGGTGAAAGGGGGGTATTCTAGATTTATCTCACCGTAAAGAACTGGTTATTACATTTTTATTTCTCTTAACTCACTCTCGCCTTACAGTACCAAAAAAAAATTTCATCAATAAGACTCTCTCATTTTATTTTTCTCAACTCACCATCTCTTTATGGTGTCTGAGAGGATTTTCACTAATAAGACTCTCTTATTTTCATTTCTCTTGCTTAGGTAGACGAAGACCAGTAATACCTATGGTGAAAATGTCGTATACCCATAGTATGCTTAGCGTTGAGATTCTCAAAAATTGATCAAAAGGTCTTTCTTTTTGTTGTAATGTGGCTTTTGGATAGGGTTAGAAAGAGAGGGTGGGAAGAAGGCTCAAATATAATATTTGAAGTAATGTTGGGATTTACAACTTTTGAAATTGACTCAATAAACAAAATAACTTTTGCCCCAATTTCCTTTTAAAATGGGACTAATTATTTTTCTTATTTTTTTGTTGAATCGAACCCCATAATAAGGTTGCCTATGTATCTTGTCGAGACAAGGATCAGGTCAAACGTAATTTCATAAAAATGATTAATTGACGTTGATTTTTTTCTTTTTTCTTTTTTTTTTAAATTTATTTTTTCGCGACTCTGTTATAATTTCAAAAGAGGGGTACGGAAGAAAATAAACTAAAGCCCAAAAGGGATGACATAATATTTGAGTAGCAAAGTAAAATTCCTTCAATATATCAAACTTTAAAAATATCAAGTACAAAGTAAAAAAATCTAATTATAGACAATAAGGATCATACGTAATATCTCTTCACAACATCGGTACTAATAGCCATTTATATTATTATGCCTTCTAATTCATCAAATATAACACACCATTGGGTAATACCCTCTTGAAAAAGATTAAAAGTTATAGTAAACTGAANTATTATGCCTTCTAATTCATCAAATATAACACACCATTGGGTAATACCCTCTTCACGATGAATGGCCTTTATCAGATTGGGGAGAACTTGCCTTTCGCTTCAGCCTGGTGGGGGAGGATGTTCCTCAACACTAATTGACTTAATTCAAAATGCCTAGGATGCACCTTTTCGTTATATTCTCATTTCATTCTTCTCTGATATAACTATCCACGACATACTGACATTAATCTCTTTTTATCAATCAAGCTCAATTGCTCCAATCGGGTCTTAACCCACTTATCACTGTCAATCTCAACTTTCACAATAATTTGAAAGGATGGAATTTAAACTTTTGCTGGTATAACTGTTTCTGTCCCATACACCAACAAGTAAGGATGTACATGTAGAAGTGCAAACAGTAGTCCGATAATGCAATAAAGCAAAAGGTAACTTTTCATGCCACTGTCTGGAACTCAACACCATTTTGCCGAGTATCTTTTTGATATTCTTATTGGTATCTTCTACGACTCCATTTTCTTTTGGATGATTCAGAGTTGAATATCAATGTGCAATCTTAAACTATTGACATACATATTTCATCAAATGACTATTAAGATTATAGTGTTGTCTGTAATAATTATCTTTGGGATACCAAATCTGTAAATGATGTTGGAATGAAAAAAATCCACCATGACTTTCTTTGTTACTAATTTGAACTTTACTTCTTCCACCTATTTGTCAAATAATCAATGGCTACCAAGATGAACCTATGCCCATTTGATGCTTTAGGCTCAATCAGCCCGATCACATCCATTCTCCCAGCCATAAAAGGCCATGGAATGGAAATTGTGTGCAACTCATAAGGCGGGGAATAAATTAAATCACTGTATACTTGGCATTGATGACACTTATGAACAAAAGGAATGGAATCCCATTCCATGGTGAGCCAATRATAACCTGCTCAAAGTATCTTCTTTGCTAAGATATATCCATTCATATGTGGTCCACAAACTTCAGAATGTATTTCAGTTATGATGGTTGAAGCCTTTTTAGCATCTACACACCTTAGAATTCCTAATTCATAAGTCTTCTTCTACAAGATTCCTTTTCTCAATAAAACCATAAGCCAATCGCCGCGTAGTCCTCTTTTGATCACCGATGGAATGCGTTGGATATTCTCCAAACTGAATTTATTTTTTATGTCATGGAACCAAGGTTCATCATCAAGTTCTTCTTCTACTATATTACAATAAGTTGCTGATCACGGATCTGTATATATAAATGGTCAATGTGCACCTTGTTAGAATGTTGGAGTATTAAAGACAAAGTGGTCAAAGAAACAACGATCTCATTATGAACTCTCAGAATATGTCTAAATTTCACTGATATGAATCTTCGATAAAGATCCTGCAAGCGGTGTCGATATAGAATGAGCTTACAATCATGAGCTCCTCATTCTCCTTGAATTTGGTGGACTAGCAAGTCTGAATTTTCCAATACCAATAATTCTTGAATTCTCATGTCAATAGCTAATCTCAGACCCAAAACACAAGCTTCATATTCTACCATATTGTTAGTACAATAAAATCAAAGTTGGGCTATTACAGGGTAATGTTGCCCTGGTTCAAAAATAAGAACCACTCCTATCCTGACTCGCCTCATTTTAGTGGCTCCATCAAAGAATAATTTCCAACCTAGATTATCGTTCGAAATAACGTCATCAATACACGATACCTCTTCATTTGTGAAGTACATCTTCAATGGATCATAGTCTTCATCAAAAGGATTCTTGGTCAAATGATCTTCCAAAGCTTGGGCCCTTATTGCATCTTAGGTCACATAGACAATATCAAACTTTGTAAGCAATATCTGCCATTTTTCAATCTACCTGTAGGCATAGACTTTTGAAAAATATGTTTCAGTGGATCCATACAAGAAATGAGGTAAGTAGTATAGGAAGAAAATAATGCTTCAACTTTTGTGCCACCCAAAGTTAAGGCATAACACGTCCTTTCAAGAAGAGTATACTTTTCCTCATAAATGGTGAATTTCTTGCTAAGATAATAAATGGATTGCTCTTTTTTACTCGGGATGTCATGATGACCAAATATACAACCAAAATAATTGTCCAAAACCGACAAATATAGTATCAAGGGTCTTCTAGGCTCGGGTAGAACCAATACATGTGAATTTGATAAGTATCATTAAATTTTATCAAATGCCTCTTGAAAATATTCAGTCCATTCAATTTTAGTATTGTTCTTCAACAACTTGAAAATAGGCTTGCAAATTATTGTGAGTTGGGCAATAAATCTACTAATATAGTTCAATCTTCCGAGTAGGCTCATCACCTCAAGTTTGTTATTTGGAAGTGGCAAATCTTGAATAGCTTTAACTTTTGAAGAATCTCAACGACTGACCACAAATCCCAAAATCTTTTCAGATGGGACCCCCAAATACGTATTTCGTACTTGCGAAGAACTTTCTTAGATCCTTGACATGGTCAGACTGCTTTTTCGACTTGATGATCACGTCATATATATAAACTTGAATCTCTTTGTGCATCATATCATAAAATATGATAGTCATTTCCCTCATGTAAGTTTTCCCATCATTCTTCAGCCCAAATTGCATGATTTGATACCCATATGTCCTCCACGATGTGTTAAAAAATATTTTTTCAGCGTCTTTGTCCTCCATAACAACCTGGTGGTATCCTTCATAACAATCCACATAAGATGCAATTTCATGATTAGCGCAATTAACTAAAAAAATATGGATGTTAGGTAGTACAAAATCATCTTTTAGGCTTACTTTGTTCAAATCGTGATAATCAACACACACTCCAATCTTTACATCTATTTTTGGAATTGGGACAATATTGGCTAACCAAGCAGGGTATTGAGCGTCTCGGATGACTCTGGCCTCAATTTGTTTTGTGATTTCTTCTTTAATATTCATATTCATGTTAGCTTTGAGCTTCCTCTATTTTTGCTTAATAGGGGAAATGCGGGGTCTGTCAGTAACTTATGAACCACCAAATTAGTGCTTAAACCAAGCATGTCATCATAAGACCATGCAAAAACATATTTGTAATCAAATAGAGCATGAATTATTCCTTATTTTTATTGTATTTGAGCATGCACACTTATCTTAATTTCCTATTTTCCTAATCTCCTAGATTGGTCACCTCAATTTTATTCATATTAGGATTCGATTTAATCTCAAAAACATTTGAGATCCATACTTATTTCCTCAAATGTCTCATTTGCATCATATTCAACGTCTTGGTTCATTGTTTCATGATTATCCTGGATTTTAAGTTCTGGCTAAAAATTCCACATGCATGTTATATCACTGAACCGACATAGAAAGAACTGTACAAAGAAATATAAATAAAATATATTAGACTCAAACAGAAAAATGGAAATTGCATTTCTGAAGGGTTTGAACATTAAAACAAACAAGATAAGATCTGAATTACAACCTTGAATGACTCAAATAATAAAAAAATAAAACGGACTACCAAAACTCCTTCCTGATGAAGAGAGGAGTGACTTCCCAATTGTTGAGTTGGACATCAGGGCCAATTAGTTGCATATCTATGTTGTTGGGACCTTCTCCACTTTCAACCATATTAGTTTAGATGAGCTACATCTGTACGTAACCAATCAACTATGTATCAACCTTTACCACTAGCTTTAGAACTAATGGCAAGGAGGACTTAGCAGTGCTGAGTTTGATGAAAGAGTGGTGGATTGGTGGCACAGGCTTGGCAAGTGACCATGCTTCATTTTTCATCTACTCAACCTTATTTATATCTTTAGCTGTAGGTTTGTACTTTGTACCTAGACCAAAAGAATCGAAACTCTGACATGGGCAAACTGGATGAGTCCTATCTTGCAGAGATACCCCTAATCCCTCTCCCAGTTTAAAACCATTTTTCAGCATTTTGTTTACTACAATAATTGATGCAGTAAGCAGTTGCAGCCTTGGAATAGGATTCCATCAAAGATTTTCTCAACAACCACTACCTCAAAAGTTGATAAATCAGTGTCATCAATATTATCAATCTCAACAAAAGGAACAAAAGAGTCATTGAAGGCAGACAAGTCTCCTTCTCCATGAACAACCACTTATTACCTATCATATTCAAACTTAACCATTTGATGCAACGTGGATGGGACTGCCCTAGCCATATATACCCATGGTCTTCCCAATATAGGAAGTTGTGATGTCCAACACTTGAAAATTATAGTAAAATCAATAGGCCCAATCGTCAATACAAGGTCTATCTCTCCAACTGCATCTATTTTCTCTTCATCAAAAGCTCTAACACACACATTATTGGGTCGGATCCATTCAACATTGACATTCAACTTTTGTAGAGTTGACAAAGGAGAATTGTTAGCCCCAAAACCTCCATGGATCAATAATCGAGTGATGTAGGAACACTCATATTTCACATTAATGTGAAGGCCTTAGTTATTCCTAGTACTTTCAATGGGAAGTTCATCATCCAAAAAGGTAATTCTATTTACCTCAAAAAATTCTCCTAGCAATTTTCTCCAACTGATTCGTCGTAATCTCACTAGGGACATGTGCTTCATTCAAGATCATCATTATAGCTTTATAATGTTCATCAGAGTGTAGTAGCAAAAATAACAAGGAGATTTGAGTAGGAGTTTTCCTCAGTTGCTCCACAATGGAGTAGTCCGACAATTTTATCTTTTTTAAGAATTCTTCAACTTCTTCCTTAGTGGCTGGTTTCTTAACAGGCATTGGCCCATCCCTCATTGGTTTGGTCTTCCTCAACTCTTTTGGGGTAAAACATCTCCTAGAATGAGTCAAACCCCCTACTTCATTTATAAGTTACCATAGTCTATTTGTAATTCTAAGGGACCATCTTGGTATCCAACACTGGAAACTGTGTCACTGGCTTGATAACAACAAGTGTGGTGGGCGCTCCTTTCATGGCTAATATAGGCTTGCTCGACACCCCCAACACAGTTATCTTTGGTATTTCTTGACTTGAACCAATATTTTTTGAGACTCCTTCACAATCAGCACGGTCTTCTTCACATCTAATTGGCCTGACTATTCAATCGTCTCTTCTACCCCCAAAGGCTTTGCTCTTGTCAAATGTGCAGCATTAACCAACTTTTTCACACTAGATGATCGGTTTGTAGGGAACTGTAGACTCTTCGACACTACGAACTAACTCCAAAATGTTTGTTTCATTATAAATGGCATGAACATGATAACTAAAGTACGTATTCAAGTGAAAGCTGATAACTAAAAACATGAATAAGCGGAAGTTTGAATACATATCAACCATACAAAGTCAACACTGACAAAGAAAAAATACTACATATTGTCTAAAAAGCCTCTAACATAATTGAAGAGCTGATGGGACAATATCCCCAACTCACTCACTAAAAGTATAAAAACTAAAAGTAACATAACTCAACAATCTGAAGGACCTCTAAGGATAAGGACTCACCAACAAAGGGAAGTATACTAAGTTGTGGAGACTATCTAACAACAAAAGTGAGTCTGAGTGTCTGAACCTGTATCATGAAATGATATGGCATAGAGTATGCGGCCAGTACTTGAAATGTACTGAATATGTAAGGTAAGTAAAACAGATTGAGTAAGTATAACTGAAATCATGCACATAACATAAATCATAAGATCATGAGAGTAAGGATTGCATAGTGATATCTGAAAACTTAAATAGTTATAAACTGAATCTCATATCTGAATTGAATGACCCAAAGCTGAAATTTGAATCATATGGCTTTCCATAACTGAAATCATAAGTGAAATCTTATAAACTAATCATTGGGTCAAACCTGCTGAAAACATAACATCATAAGTCATAAACATGTATAACTGAAATCATGAGGAACAATGGGAGACTCGTCATAACCGACAACCACCATCTATGAGCGCATGATAATCCCACGTATTGCCCACGTGGAGGAGGACCATCCTAAGCCTTTCCAGGGTGAAGGATAAGTAAGGTGTGATATCATGGTATGCCCTTGGGCAGGGGGAAATGCTCTCTTGAGAAGCCCCAAAATATACCTACGTTGGCGCATAGTTTATGAGATTGGAGAACCTTGGAACCCCTAGCCTACTTGATGCTAGATACTACTCTCAAAACATGTATAATTCTTATATAATCATATTCTAGAACATAACTTGAATCTATACATTTAAGGAGTCTTGACTCCAAAACATATATCTATCATTTGATCTTGTTAGCCTTAGCTAGATCATAAAACATACTTTTCTGGTGTGGGCTTGCCCAAATCTAATAATCATGCATACTTCAAATATAATTCATTAATCAAAATCATAGATTCATACATGGTAATTTGTGAATATTCATTCATACTAGATATCTCATCATACTTGATATCATCAAGCATAAACTTGACTTTTTCATGAACTTGCACCATTGGGTATAATATTCTATAATTTGAAGTCATGAATTTGTAATCAAAACATGCTTAAAATCTAACCATGAATCTTCAAATACACCTTAAAACATGAAGGGGATTGACCCATAAATTATTGATAGAGAATTCTATAAAATTGGGTTAAAACCCCTTTTTGATCATAACTTGGATTGAGACTTGATTCATGAATTTGAGGAGAGTTTAATCATGAGACTAAAAGGAACCATCATTCATAGCCTTACATACTCGGTTAAACTAAATCTACACTTGTCTTTAAAAGTCCAAAAGATTTAGAAAATACCTTAAAGAATTCTAGGCTTGATCTTCAATGTGGAATTTCTAATCTTGCATGCATGGGAGGGGAATGATTTAGAGTAGGTTTAACCCCTTTAAAACACCTCTTTCAGAGCTTAAAATGACATAGTTTAGGGCTTCAGAGCTTAGAAATTATGAAGACACCCTTACTAATTTTGCAAGAAATTATACACTTTAGTCACGACTGACACCACGAGTCGTACCTTGATACCACGACTCATGGTTACCACCCGTCGTTACCACTGTTTTTCCTTGATTTTTGATGTTTTACATGAGTTAGACCACAACTCGTACTATCAAACGATGATTCATTGGATCCATTCGTGGTCACTGCATCTAAAATCCTCAGTCCCTTCCCACTGCTGCAGGCCATGACTCATTGTTTCCCACAATGAGTCGTACCATGACTCGTTCCTCCCAACCTGATACACCAGAACCCATTATGACCATTGTCCACGAGTCTTACCATCAATCTACGATTCATGTTTTGCTCTCATGGTTCACTCATCCAGCTTCTTCATCCTTTTAACGAATCGTACAACAACCTGTGGTTTACCACAATGGGTCATTCAATGAATCATACCTTCCATCAAGGGTGGATCATACCTCAAACAAAGGTTCATCCTACGACTCATTGGTCCTTCCCACAACTCATACCACAAGTCGTCCTAAGATATTTTTCCAAGTTTTTCTGCTGATAGTATTTTGAACCCTGAGGACAACCTTAGGAACGTTTAGCGTATTACAGGTATCAGAATAATATGCACATCTCTAGGAGAAATCAAGATTTATGAGGGACGAATTTAGGATCTATAACGCCCTGAAAACTCAAAATCCAATTCCGGGACTTAAATTAGGAAATTTGGAAAAACTGCAGAAATGCTTCAGGACGACCTACATAATGAGTCTTTATAAGACCCAA
Organism: Datura stramonium; assembly: GCA_018107945.1. NCBI lineage: Eukaryota > Viridiplantae > Streptophyta > Magnoliopsida > Solanales > Solanaceae > Datura > Datura stramonium. Next base: position 31,345 of record JACEIK010003295.1, on the reverse strand, counting down.
TGACTCATTAGTCAATCGTGAGAAGAAGGAGTAAGTTTTAAAAATGAGAAGCAGTGCACCCAACGAGGGACATCATGAGCCATGGTCACTAACCACAACCCATTAAGTCTCTCGTGGTCAGGCCTGAGTTGAGAGTATATTTAGTTGACCAGTGTACTTGGTGAGTGGCTGCAATGAGTTGTCATCTGTGTTGACAACTCGTTAAGTGAATCATTACTGGACTTAGCATTAAATCTCCAAAATGAGACAATATGGTCCACGAGTCGTGGTCATAGACCACGGTTCATTAGGTCCCTCTTGGTGACCTACTGAGGATCCTAGGCAGTGTACCTAACAGAAGTGACCACGAATCGTGGTCATTCACCACGATTTGTTTGGTCATCATTTAAGGGCACCTCACAGTTTTTCCCAGCGATTTTCTAAGGGCTATTTAATAATTTCCGACTCTTCTAAGCTTTAAACTACGACGTTTTAGAGTAAAAATAAGACTTATTAGAGGGTTTGGATGGTTCCTCCCCCCATTCTCACGTTTATTCTTAGGAAACTTCTCGAAATTCCTCTCAAGAAACTCTCAAGCAAGCTTAGGGTCCTCATCTATTGCAACAGTTCAAGTCCTCTTCTTTGGGTGAATTTTAGTCAGGTATGTGGGAATTCAATAAGGGAATTATCCTTCCCTTGTGTCCCCCAATTTCCTCCCATAATTTCCCTATCAGTTTAGCCTTGAGATTTTTGTAATATGTAGAGAATTTCATATTGGTTTTTGTTGATTTTAATTGGGTTATTATTCATGTTTATTATCCATATGATTTCTGTCAAATTGTAGATAAATTGTTGTTGCTCTAGCCAAGATGATTTACAACCCTAAGTTTTCGAGTAGGGATTATTGTGTATCAAATTTCATCTATTTTTCTGAAGTATATTGTGGGATGATTTTCCTAGAAATTTCTGCTGTAAATATTTGTTGAGTAATTATTCTACTAATGAGAATGATTGAGCCCTGCTAGATGAGATTTCTTTAATTCTTGAAACTTCGCTATATTATGAAATTGTTTGTGTCGTTGGAATGAATGAGTTCTCTATTAGCTACTTAGTAGTCTAGTCAGTTAGAACACAAAACTTTCCCTTCAGAACTATTCAGAAAGTGTCAACTGATTAGTTTGACTTCAGTATTATTTCGAGGTGTCAGTGGTGCAACTCAGTTATGAGAATCAGACTCAGATTATAGTTTTTGGTCCATTAAGTGGTCATGACATTCTAGTAAATAGCTCTGACCAGCCCCAGGACCCCAGTTCAGTTACAACTTGTTCTTAGATGGTTACGAAACTTCCAGATAAACAGCTCTAACCAGTCTAGAACCTAGTTTCAGAATCTAGTCCGATAAGACACTTAGGGTACATGCAGTTATATGTCCCTAACTAGTCTTGGACCCCAGTTTTGAGCTATCAGCTTAGTAGTTCAGTTTAGGTTTTCCAGTGGGAGTAGAACTTAGCACCGAGCGGGCCGGGGTTCCAGCGCACCCAGGTTCCCAAAACTATGTTGGCAGCGTAGGTTACAGTATTACTTGGCCTGATTGGCCCCAGACTTTTGTGATCACTCAGTTCATGCCTTTATACCCTGGAAAGGTGTATTGGGTCCTACCATTGGGGTGTATACATCGGACTCCACGTCTAGCTCACGTGGTTATATGTCGGTTATAGACTCTCCTACTAGTCAGTCCAATCCAGTTTCAGAATAAGCAGCTCAGTTAAGTTCTAGTTCTATCAGTTTAGCTTAGTTCAGTTCAATATCTCAGACTTAGTACTTTCATACACGGGACATGCCTTAACTATCAGACAGGGTCATCTTGACCACCTTAGTTTACTTCAGTAGTTCAGTCAAGTTTACTTATTGGCCATTGCATGTTATATCAGTTCAGGCATTATATTCAGTTATGTTTTCTCCCAGTTACTCAATACATTAAAAGTACTGACGCATAGTTTTATGTTGTATCGTTTCATGATACAGCTTTAAGATCTCAAGCTCAGCACCGTTAGTCGTCGCAGTTCAGATTCTCCACCTCAGTAGTGAAGTGTGAGTCCTCATCATTCGAGAGCGTTATTTCTTTCTTTCAGTCACTTATTAGTTTCAGTTAGACTTTGAGTTAGCTGGGGGTTTGTCCCAGCAACTCCTCAGTTAGATGGCTTTCAGACATACATGATTTTCTTTTAGAATTATCAGTAATATTCAAATATTTTGAACTTTATGTTTTCAGACTCGTCTTTCATAAATGATTTATGATATTATTTCAAAGTTCCGTTGTGCATGTTTACTCAAAATGCTAGTGAATGATAAACCAAGGGTTGACTTGGGTTCACTTGTGACTTCAAGTACCGTGTTACTTCAAGTACCGTGTTACTTCCAGGGTGTAGGCTCGGGTCATGAAAAACTTGGTATCAGAGTGCTAGGTTTAGAGTATCCTCGGAAAGTCTGAAAGCCGCATCGAGTAGAGTCCTTTTCATGGGTGTGAAACGCACCACACTTATAATGAGGAGGCTACAAGATGTTATTAGGAAAATTCCCTTTTATTCATACTCCTTATCGTGCATTAAAGTTCAATTCTAGAAATTCCCTTATAACTCATGCTCTATTCATTTCAGCGAACAATGCCTCCCCGACGTGAAAATGGACGAAGTGCCGGTAACACCAACATATCTACCGTTGAATTTAGGGAGGCCATTTAATTGCTGGCTCAAACAGTCACCAACCAGGTGAACCAGCAAGTAGTTCTAGTATCCACAAATGGGTCTACAACTGCTGCTCGGGTGTGGGATTTTTCCAGGATGAACCCTCTAGATTTTCATGGAACAAAGGTGGAAGAGGACCCACAAGGGTTTGTAGATGATATTAGAAAGATCACCCGAATTATTGGTGTTAGTTCCTCTGAAAGTGCTGATTTGGCTGCCTACCAGCTGAAAGGAGTAGCCCAAGTTTGGTATGACCAGTGGAAGGAAGGACGGCCAACGGAAGCAGGACTAGTGGAGTGGGAAGAATTCCACACAGGTTTCCTCGACAGGTTTTTCCCTTGGGAGCTGAGGGAGGCTAAGATGGTGGAATTTATGAATCTACGTCAGGGCAATAGAATAGTGGAGGAATATGATCTAGAGTTTACCAGACTATCAAAGTATGCTCCGGATATGGTAGCCGATCCAAGGGCTCACATGTTTAAGTTCGTAAATGGAGTATCTAATCTAGTTCTCAAAGAGTGCAGGACGACAATGCTAATCAAGGATATGGACCTCTCTAGCTTAATTTTGTATGCCCGCAGATTGAGGCCAAAAAGCCGAAAGATATGGAATGTAAGACAAACGAGCAAGGACTGGCCAGCCAAATTTCATCCATCAGAGGTCTAGCAGTAGTAGCCGCCCACAACAACAACTCCAGCAGCAACAACAGTAGAGAGACCCAACACCTAGTTCAGCCAGAGCCCCAACCTTTCGGTCCCACCAGGATTGGAGGGGTGGGTCATCTGGCAATCAGTCTCAGGCACACGATACCAGGAACAAGTATCCATCTTTTCCCAAGTGTGGTAGGAATCACCCAGGAGAATGCCTTCAAGGACGAGAGGGTTGCTTTGGGTGTGGAAAACTTGGACACAGGCTTAGGGGGTGGCCGTCAGTAGGGCGATGGAGATCACAATCTACCACATCATCAGCTCCAATAGGTCGACCAGCCCAGTAGGCTAATACATCGAGTACAGATGGCGGTCAACGCCAAAATCATTTCTATGCTCTATCTTCCCGTTAGGATCAGGAAAACTCACCTGACGTAGTTACTGGTATCTTATGTCTCTTCCATCTAGACGTATGTTCCCTCTTAGATCTGGGAGCTACTATTTCGTTTGTGACTCCTTATATAGCGGTTCAGTTCAATATAAGTTCAGAGGTCCTCTCAGAACCATTCTCAGTCTCCACCCCAGTTGGCGAGTCAGTTAGAGTCAGTCGGGTATATAGAAATTGTCCAGTCTTAGTCTTAAACAAAGCAATTCAACCTTATTCTCATAGATCTAGACATGGTCGACTTCGACCTTATTCTCGACATGGATTGGTTACACTCCTATTATGCCTCAGTTGATTGCAAAACTAGAGTTGTCAAGTTCCAGTTTCCTATTGAGCCAGTATTAGAATGGACGAGAAATAGTTCAGCGCCTAAGGGTAGGTTTATTTCCCACCTTAAGGCCCAGAAACTCATTTCCAAAGGATGTCTATATCATCTGGTTCGAGTCAAGGATTCCAACTCTGAGACCCTAGCCATCCATTCAGTTCCAGTTGTCAACGAGTTCCCAAATGTATTTCCTGAAGATCTTCCCGGAGTTCCCCCCTGAATGGGAAATAGACTTTGGAATAGATCTCCTCCCAAATACTCAGCCCATCTCCATACCTCCTTACAGAATGGCTCCTGCTGAGCTTAAGGAGTTGAATGAGTAGCTAAAAGATCTTCTTGACAAGGGTTTTATCAGACCCAGCATCTCTCCCTAGGGTGCTCCAGTGTTATTCGTGCGTAAGAAAGACGGTACCCTCAGAATGTGCACAGATTACCGTCAGCTAAATAAGATCATAGTTAAGAACAAGTATCCTCTACCCAGAATTGATGATCTGTTTGATCAACTTTAGGGGCCATCTATTTCTCCAAGATCGATCTCAAGTCAGGGTACCATCAGTTAAGAGTTAGAGAGAGTGACATACCGAAAATAGCATTCAGAACTCGGTATGGTCACTACGAGTTTGTGGTGATGTCCTTTGGGTTAACGAACGCCCCAGCATCCTTCATGGATTTGATGAATAGGGTTTTCAAGAAATACCTGGATATGTTCATCGGTGTATTTATCGATGACATTCTGGTGTACTCCAGAAATGAAGAAGATCATGCAAATCACCTAAGGTTAGCATTAAAAACACTCAAAGATCGCCAGTTATTCACCAAGTTCAGCATGAATTCTAGTTGAAGTTTGTGACTTTCTTGGGTCATGTGATCTCAGGTGAAGGGATACAACTAGATCCTTACAAGATTGTAGCAGTGAAAGAATGGCCCAGACCTGCCTCTCCCACTGAAATTAGGAGCTTCCTAGGCTTAGCGGGTTATTACCGACGGTTTTTGGAGGGTTTCTACTTTATAGAAGCTCCTTCGACCAAGTTAACACAGAAGAAGGTGAAATTCCAGTGTTCGGACGAGTGTGAGAAGAGCTTCCAGGAGTTGAAGACTCAACTCACTACCGCTACAATGTTAACTTTGCCGGAAGGATCAGATGGATTAGTTGTTTATTGTGATGCTTCCAGAGTTGGACTCGGTTGTGTTCTGATGTAGTGAGGCAAAGTGATTTCCTACGCCTCCAGACAGTTCAAAGTTCATGATAAAAATTATCCAACTCATGACTTGGAGTTGGCAGCGGTGGTATTCACGTTAAAAATATAGAGACACTAATTATACAGGGCTCATGTGTATGTGTTAATGAATCACAAGAGCCTTCAGTATGTGTTCAGCTAGAAGGACCTAAACCTGCGTCAGAGACGGTGGTTGGAGCTGCTAAAGGATTATAACATGAGTGTGTTGTACCACCCGGGTAGAGACAATGTGGTGGCTGATGCCCTAAGTAGACGGTCTATAGGAAGTGTAGCTTACATTCAGGAAGACAAGAGGGAGCTAGCGAAAGAAGTTCACAGGCTAGCCCGGTTAGGGGTGCAGTTAGTGGATTCAGTTGAAGGTGGTGTGGTAATGCAAAGAGGGTCGAATTCATCCTTGGTAGTGGAAGTTAAGTCTAGACAAGATGAAGATCCAATTCTATGTAAACTTAAAGAAGCAGTTCTCAGAAAGGAGGTTGAGGCTTTCTCCCAAGGGGAGATGGGGTGCTTCGTTACCAGGGCAGGTTGTGTGTACCGGATGTTGGTGAGTTGAGACAGCAGACACTGGCTGAGGCACATAGCTCGAGATACACCATTCATCCCGGTGCTACCAAAATGTACCGCGATTTGTGGGATATTTACTGGTGGAACGGCATGAAAAGAGACATTGTTGAATTTGTAGCTAAGTGCTCGAACTGCTAGCAAGTCAAGGTAGAACACAAGAGACCAGGAGGTATGACCCAGGATATCAGCATACCCACATGGAAGTGGGAAGAAGTAAACATGGACTTTGTTATGGGTCTACCTCAGACTCGTCGGCAGCATGACTCAATCTGGGTAGTAGTAGACCGAATAACTACATCTGCACATTTCCTCCTAGTCAAAACAACAGATTTAGCTGAGGACTATGCTAAACTTTATATCCGGGAGCTGGTTAAACTTCATGGGGTGCCATTTGCCATTATTTCAGACACGGGTACCCAGTTCACCTCCCATTTCTGGAAATCTTTTCAGAAGGGACTTGGCACTCAGGTCAAGCTCAGTACAACTTTTCACCCGCAGATAGATGGGAAAGCTGAGTGGACTATTCAGACTCTAGAAGATATGCTAAGAGCGTGCGTGATCGATTTTAAAGGTAATTGGGATGACCATTTGCCTCTTATCGAGTTTGCGAACAACAACAGTTACCATTCTAGTATCCAGATGGCCCCATTTGAAGCATTGTATGGTAGAAGGTGTAGATCTCCTATAGGGTGGTTCGAGGTTGGAGAAACTACCTTGATAGGGCGAAACTCGATTCACGAGGAAATGCAGAAAGTTCAGCTCATCCGAGAAAGGTTGAAAATAGCTCAGAGACGTCAAAAATCTTATGCCGATGTGCGAAGAAGAGAGTTGGAGTTTGTAGTTGATGACTGGGTATACCTAAAAAAATTCCCATGAAAGGGGTGATGAGGTTTGGCAAGAAAGAAAAGCTCAGTACTAGATATGTGGGACCTTATAGAATTTTGAGGCATATCGACAAGGTAGCCTATGAGATAGAGTTACCTTCAGAACTAGCAGTTGTGCACCCAGTTTTCCATGTGTCACTTTTGAAGAAGTGCATCAAAGATCCAACCTCAATTTTGCCATTGGATAGTGTAGGAATAAAAGATAGTCTCTTATATGAGGAAGTACCAGTCCAGATCCTTGACCGTCAAGTGCGTAAGCTGAGGAACAGGGAAATAGCTTCAGTCAAAGTCTTATGGAGAAATCAGCAGGTTGAGGGAGCTACGTGGGAGGCCGAAGCAGATATGATGGTCAAATACCCGCACTTGTTCCCTACCGGCCCCAGCACAGCTTGAGATATTAGTTTTGATCCTAGAACTCAATTTAGTTTTTATAACTCAGTTCAGCTGTTCAAGTGTCTTTTCTGTTTGTGAATGTATGTATAAAAAGTAAATTCAGTTTAGTTATGTATTTTGAAATGGAGATAGTCACTCCGGTAGTTTTGGAGTCAAATGAGCAGTATGTGGAAATTTTGATTGTTATTTTCTGCTTCCTGTGTGTTTTCAAACATTTGAGGATGAATTTTTACAAGGGGGAGATATTGTAACATCCTGGAAACTCAAAATCCAATTCCTGGACTTAAATCATGAAATCTGAAAAAGCTGCAGAAATGCTTTAGGACGACCCACCTAACGAGTCGTTATGAGACCCAACGACTTGTTAGGTCAGTCGTGAGAAGAAGGAGTAAGTTTTGAAAATGAGAAAAAGTGCACCCAACGAGGGACATCACGAGTCATGGTCACTGAACACGATCCATTAAGTCACTCGTTGTCAAACCTGAGTTGAGAGTATATTTAGTTGACCAGTGTACTTGACGAGTGGGTGCAACGAGTCGTCATCTGTGCCGACGACTCGTTAAGTGACTCGTTACTGGACTTAGCATTAAATCTCCAAAATGAGATAGTGTGGTCCACGACTGCTGACCACAAGTCGTGGTCATAGACCACGGCTCGTTAGGTCCCTTGTGGTGACCTATTGAGGATCCCAGGAAGTGTACCTGAAAGGAGTGACCATGAGTTGTGGTCAGTCAGCACGATCTGTTAGGTCACCCGTTAGGGGTACCTGACAGTTTTTCCCAGTAATTTTCTAAGGGTTATTCAGTTATTTCCTATTCTCCTAAGCTTTAAACTATGACGTTTTGGATGAAAAATAAGACTTATTAGAGGGTTTGGATGGTTCCTCCCCCCATTCTCACATTTATTCTCAGACTTATCGAAAGTCCTCTCAAGAAACTCTCAAGAAAGCTTAGGGTCCTCATTTATTGCAGCAGTTTAAGTCCTCTTCTCTGGGTGAATTTTAGTCAGGTATGTGGAAATTCAATAAGGGAATTGTCCTTCCCTTCTGTCCCCCAATTTCCTCCCATAATTTCCCTATCATTTTAGCCCTGAGATTTTTGAATATGCAGAGAATTTCATATTGGTTTTCGTTGATTTCAATTGGCTTATTATTCATGTTTATTATCCATATGATTTTTGTCAAATTGTAGATAAATTGTTGTTGTTTTGGCCAAGATGATTTATAGCCCTAAGTTTTCGAGTAGGGATTATTGCGTATTAAATTCCGTTTATTTTTGCGAAGTAGATTGTGGGCTGATTTTCCTAGAAATTTTGGTTGTAAATATTTGTTGAGTAATTATTCCACTAATGAGAATGGTTTTGCCCTGCTAGATAAGATTTCTTTAATTCTTGAAACTTCGCTATATTATGAAATTGTCTGTGTCATCGGAATGAATGAGTTCTCTATTAGCTGCTTAGTAGTCTAGTCAGTTAGAACACAAAACTTTCCTTCAAAACTATTCAGAAAGTGTCAACTGATTTGTCTAACTTCGGTCTTATTTCAAGGTGTCAGTGGGGCCTCTCAGTTATCAGAATCAGACTTAGATAATAGTTTTTAGTCCATTAGGCTGTCATGACATTCTAGTATATAGCTATGACCAGCCCCAGGACCCCAGTTCAGTTACAGCTTGTTCTTAGACGATTATGACGCTTCCAGATAAGCAGCTCTGACCAGTCTAGAACCCAGCTTCAGAATCTGGTCCGATAAGACTCTCAAGGTACATGCAGTTATACGTCCTCGACTAGCCTTGGACCCTAGTTTCGAGCTATCAACTTAGTAGTTCAGTTTAGGTTTTTCAGTGGGAGTAGAACTTAGCACCGAGCGGGATGGGGTTCCAGTGCAACTAGTTTTCCAGAACTACGTTGCTAGCGTAGGATACAGTATTACTTGGCCTGATTGGCCCCAGACTTTTATGATAACTCAGTTCATGCCTTTATACCATGGCAAGGTGTATTGGGTCCTACCGATGGGGTGTCAACATCGGACTCCATGTCTAGCTCACGTGGTTATATGTCGGTTATAGACTCTCCCACTAGTCAGTCCAGTCTAGTTTCAGAATAAGCAACTCTGTTCAGTTCTAGTTCTATAAGTTTTGCTCAGTTCAGTTTAGTATCTCAGACTTAGTACTTTGAGACTCGGGACATGCCTTGACTATTAGACAAGGTCATCTTGACCACCACAGTTTACTTCTGTAGTTCAGTCCAGTTTACTTATTGTCTATTGCATGTCATATCAGTTCAGGAATTATATTCAGTAATATTTTCTCCTACTTACTCAGTACATTCAAAGTAATGACGCATACTTTTATGTTGTATCATTTTATAATACAGCTGCAAGATCTCAGGCTCAGCACCGTTAGTCGCCGCAGTTTACATTCTCCACCTCAGAAGTGAAGTGTGAGTCCTCATCATCCGAGGTCATTATTTCTTTCTTTCAGTCACTTATTAGTTTCAGTTAGACTTTGAGTTAGCTAGGGGTTTGTCCCAGCAACTCCTCAATTAGATGGCTTTCAGACAGACATGATTTTCTTTCAGAATTATCAGTAATATTCAAATGTTTTGAACTTTATGTTTTTAGACCTGTCTTTCATAAATGATATATGATATTATTTCAAAGTTCCGTTGTGCATGTTTACTCAGAATGCTAGTGAATGATAAATCAAGAGTTGACTTGGGGTCACTTGAGACTTCAAGTACCGTGTTACGTCCACGGTGTAGGCTCAGGTCGTGATAGGATCATTCCCTCAATTGGGCTAAAAATATTCAATGCCCTCAACTTCTGGAATAAACTAGTGTATGATTCTCCAATATGCATGAAATTATCCTTGACTAATTTTCCCTTTTTGTATTCTAGCCTAGATTAAAAATTGGATATGGAAAGGCTTTGGTGTGTTTGTGGAAGTGGAAGATGATTTTGAGGAGTTGGTGCGCACTATTGCTGGTAAGGAGAGGGTGTGCATATAGTTGTGTGTTGTATATGGGATATAGAGGGGGGAAATGGAATATCGTGGATTTTGGGAAGGAAAGTAGTGTTGTGGATGATATATGGATTTTATATATAGGTTTGAGGTTAGGGTTAGGCGTATTGGCGAGGTGGACAGCTCGAGTTTTGTCATAACCCTAGTACAACCATAGCTACATCTTTCATTTTCTTCTTTCCTCTGAAACTCCCTGAACCACTTTAAATTACTTCAGTGGCTGCCTTTAATGTAGCAAAGCTCACGATGCATCCTACCTTAATCTCATCTTCTATCATTTCTCCCATATTAATAAGATCTATAAATGATTTGCCCATTACAGGAAGTAGGTGTTGATAATATGTCTCATCTTGTGCTTGGATAAATATTTCCTATATTTTACCTTCTTTCATTGATGGATTTACCCTGGCATCTTGCTCACGCCATCTAATGGCATACTCCCTGAAACTCTCTGTACACTTCTTCTTCATGTTGATCAAGGAATTTTCATCAGGGACCAAATCAATTATAATATCCTGAAAGTCCCTAAGGTTAGACCTGTGGGTTGAAGTAGAGAAAATAGGAAAAAATATTTGCACCAGGTTACAGGACGACTAGTCAGGTGACTCATTAGGTTATTTGACAGATTTTTCTATGACCCGTGAAGTGGTGCCCAGCTAGAGAAGAGTCGTCATCAAGTAGTCATGACATAGGTTGTAATGAGTTGTTGTGACTTCCCACGAGTCGTGGGTTGACCCGTTGGTTGGGCTAGGTAGAAAACAATGTTGAAATCCACTGATCAGGATGAATGAAGGAATGAGTTGTGGTATCACTTCATGACTCGTCGAGTGAGCCATTGTCAGGATGGCTGAAGAAGGAGAATGGAATTATAGTGGTGGCAACGGGTCAGGGGACGACCTGTCAGTTCACCTCACGATTCGTCTAGTCCCTTGTTGGGACTGATAGTGCTATTTTTCTTGCGAAGTCAGTAAGGGCATTCTTGTAATTTCTGATCTCCTCAGTCCTAAACTACATCATTTTAAGCCCTGAAAGAAGTATATTAGGGGAGTTTAACCTATTCTAATTCATTCAATTCCTATGCATGCAAGTTTAGAGGTTTTCTATTGAAGACCAAGCTTAAATTCTTCAATTCCTTCTCCAAATCTCTTAGGCTTTTAAAGACAAGTGTAGATTCAGCTCACCCAGTTATGTAGGGCTTCGAATGAGAGTTTTATTTCACTATCATGCCCATATCTTTCCTCAATCTCGTGAATTCAAGTCGTAATGCAAGTTGATGATCTTATGGGGTTTTAACCCAATTTTATGAAATTCTCTTTGATTTATATATGGGTCAATTCCCTTCATGTTTCAAAGTATGTTTTCAGATTTATGGACAAATTTTATACACAATTTAATTTTAAATTTATGATTTCAAGTTATTAGAAATTATACCCTATCATGCAAGTTTTATAAAGTCAAGTTTATGATTCATGATTTCAAGTATGATGGGATACCTAGTATGTATGAATGTTTATAAATTACCCATGTATGAATCCGTGATTTTGACTTATGAAGTCTATTTCAAGTATACATGATTTTAAGATTTGGGCAAGCCCACACAAGTTAAGTATGTTTTCATGATTTAGCCAAGGCTAAAAAGATTAGCTTATTATATGTTTTGGAGTCAAGACTCCCACTACAACTTATGATATGTTTTGGAGTCAAGACTCCCCATGTTCAGATTTCAAACTATGCATGTAATTATGATTTCAGCTTCGTTAAAAAACGATGGGAGCACTATGCATGTTTTTGGGAGTAGTGTCTAGCATCGAGTAGGCTTGGGGTTCCAAGGTTCTCCCATCTCAGAAATACGCGCCAACATAGATTTATATATATTCATTGGGAACTCCCTTGTGAGTTTCTCCTGCCTTCAAAGGAACCTTCAGCTTGATATCGATATCATAGTAGCGTCCTTAGCCCTGGCAAGATTTTGGACGGCTCTGTCCACTTGAGTGTGATAGTTGGGGCATTATGTAAGCTCTATCAAGATGGTGTTGGTTAAGACAAGTAGGGAT
>JACEIK010003295.1:0-13837 GCA_018107945.1 Datura stramonium | reverse complement strand
ATTATTATTATTAATTTATTTTTTGAAAAAATCATTGCAAAATGGACTAAAATGATATAAAAGTGGTTATTTTTTTAAAACTACTCTTATTGATTTGCGTGGAAGAAATAGGTTATCTTGACAAAGAAATGACCAGAAATAAAGACATGGTAAATAAAATTGGTTATTTTAATAACGACCCCTTTTAGCTCCTTGTAGAGGCAACTAGGTCCTTTTGTTAACAAAACAAACAACTATAAAATAAAACAAATCATAAACGATCATCTCTACAAGACCGTCCTTGTTTACTTCAATAGACAAAAATTAGGTCATTTTGACAGAGAAAGACCACTAAAATGACAAAATAAATGCAATTGTTATTTTTTGCAAAGCGAATCCTTTTAACTTCTGCAGCTACCTCGATAAAAAAAATCGATTGCGAGTAAAGCCAAACCCAAAAGAGTTTCCATACACACTACAACAATCTGTGGAAAATAGATCCACATAGTACATAAAAATTGAAAAACTAGATCATTTGAAAAGTTCTCACCTTATTCTTGTATTTTTGTTTAGAGATTTGATAAAGTAAATAAACAAATGAGTAAAAATAAAATCCAAGGACAAAATTCTCTTTATCGTTCAACCATTCACCTTAAATCGGTCAACATTCATACAGCCTTTCATGAAATGCAACAAGTAGCACAAAAGATGCACATTATGGTCTCATAAAGGTTTCCTGTTCTAGACGTACCCCGCTCCTATGCTGAGTCTAACTAAGTCAAATGCATGTGATGTAAAATAAAGAGAATCCTTCTAGGGATAATCATCACATGAGGCTTATTCTACTTGGCTTAATATCTTGATGGAGTAGGTGTCTAGACTGATTGTAAAACGAGCGGACAACTCGAGTCGGAAAAGGACAGCTTACTGGTAGCAGCGCTTTCCGGCCTCACCGTGGGTACTCCCCATCTTAAAACATGTGTGACTAAAATATATTCCCAAGAGTGTAACCAATATCTAGTATCTCAAAAAAAAAAAAGCTAAGCACGTAACTGCGTCTCCGAGTGCACAGTGTGCGGAGTATTTTCAGAAGACTTAGATTGGTGCACAAGAGAAGATAATTTATATTACAATTCAAATAATACCAAAGTAGTAAATGAGTGGTCAAGTAGTAAATTAGGTCAACATACATAAATTAAATATCCAAAAATCAAATAAAGCCAAATAAAATTAATTCATCAAAGCTCAAATTCTTATTTGTAATTACAATAATATCCAGTGGAGTCGCCAGAGCTGTCACACCCCTTTTTTTTATGAAAAAGCTCTTGTCCGAAATGACTAAAATGAGTTTTATTATTCAAAAGAATTTTTTCTATTCAATTGACGTTTTGAGAAGGGATTAATTTTATTTATTCAGATCCGCCACATGGAGTTGGGTTTCGGTATTTCAAGTCATCTATTTAAATCCCTAATCAAAGAAAAGTGATTCTTATTTTTGATTCGCGAAAATTAAAGACCGGATAAGAAATTTTGTTTATCGAGGGAAAGGTGTTAGCCATCTCTCGAGTCTCGCGGTTCTAGTATGACTTCTTTATCGACTTATATTCGGCTTACTTAATTTTGGATACATTATGAGCTTAAAATCTTGTTGGTTTGCCTTCTTGGTTTGTTTTTAAAACTTTTTTGGAATTATGAATGTGTAGCGTAATGGTAGTAGCGTTTTTCATCCTTACCACGATTTATTGATCGGTGTTTCACGCCTTTTGAAGCATTTATGAGTCTTTTCACTTTTTTTGTACCTAAATGAGTATCTAGCATATTTACAAGTCTATTATTTCATTAATTCGACTTGAAATAGTAGATGAATTTTATTAAAATGACTTATCGGTTGCAGCTCTTTTCGACCTCATCATTAATTATCGCTTAAATTAATTAGCTAACTTTTATAATCTTTGGAGTTAAGAACTCAACTAGATCTTTTCTTGACAGAAGTTGAACTTCATATCCTAGCTCGCTCCCTTACCAAATGTTCGTCCCGCTCATATTAAACAAAAGGTCTTGAGGCGTTCTACGTCTGTAATACGAAAGTCATTATTGAAAACGAACTAAATAATTCCCATGTACCTTGGATAGAAGCCTTTATTTAAAAATATAAGTCAAAATAATCAAAAAAAAAAAGAAAGAAAATTTACGTTCCCTCGTATCAAAAGTGAGTAGAACAATATTTCTCTGACATACCAAACCAAAACAAAAGCCAACAACTTAACAGCAAACAATTAAATGAAATTCCCTGAATATCACAAGAAATAGAGAAAATATATTTTCATTTTTAAAACTCTATGTTCCATTAACCAACCAGGTATTGAATAAGTAAGAAAAAAATTTAGCTAAAGAAAGGGAAGCATATTAATGTTAAAAGGGCCACCCCAATATTAATAATATGCGGAACCTTTAATTATGTCATTTTAAAGAAAACTTCACACCAAAATTTGATCCACCTCTAAATGATACTAAATGACACGTGAGTACGTCAGCATACATGAAGATGGAATCAACCTTAACATGCTCTTCTCTTTCTAAAAAAAATGAAAGAACATCAACTTTCTTATTATTGGAACAACAACTAACTTACAAATATTTATGCATTTTTGAGTAATAAACACTTGAAGTAAAAAGAATAATGCTACCACATTCAATCACGTTGAAGAAATTAAGCATAACTGCCCACTAGGACACAATTTAACATAAACGAACGAAGAAGATAATTGAAGGAGTATAGTTCCTCGAGCATGGAATTTCATATCAAGTATAACTTTAAAGCTTCAACACATTTTCCAAGCTTAAAATAAATCTATAATTTTCATAAACTTAAAGTCTTAAATATTATAGACAGAAGAACTAAAAATTTTCAAATGAAACCATAAAGGACTTCTTGAAGATCAACATTGAAAAAAAAAATGAATCCGCATATATCAATAGGACTTGAAGTTTTTTAGAGAAGATCATTTACACTAAAATGACAAACAGTAACTACTGTATCTTAAAGACTTGAAACCAAGCAGAATGATTTAATTATCAACTACATTCAACCCCAATAGTAAGTAAACAAAACAAAAAACAAAGAAGATGAGCTTAAACTTGAAATAAACACCAAAAATAATTGAAACTTATCTAAATACCGTGAAAATACTTCAAAAAAATAAAGTTGTATATATTAATCTCGAACGTATACAAATCTTAAAGATCATCCAGAGCTTGAAAATAAGAACTTAAAAAGTTATTTTTCATACTTTGAAGCACATACAGAGTATAAAAGTAAAGAAAAACATGAACTTGGTAAATCTCCTTCAGTATATGCGTTATTCCAGTGAAAAAAGTGAACTTCCGACGGATAAAGGACCTCAACAAAACTGCGAAAAAGACTCGACTCCGATGAACGCCCCTTTTTTTGATTGAATATCTAAACGATCTTTAAGAATGGCCTCCAAAACAGAGTAAAAAATCCAAATATTTAACCTCCAAATCCTAGCTTTGATACCTATTGATGAGTTGTATGGGTCGACCACCGTACTATGAACCTGGTCCCTCTATCAGGTTACACACAAGCAGTGACACAGACACAAGTAAATGAAGCAGTAAGNCCGGGTCAAAACCAGCCAAAAATAAGTCACTCCACTCATCTGCTCACTAGGAGCACCTCTACCGGCCCCCTGGGTCTCCGGCTCGGGCCTTGGCCCTCGACATAAATAACCATTGATAAGTTATATGGGCCGACCACCGTACTATGGACCTGGTCCCTCTATCAAGTTACACACAAACAGAGACATAGACACACGTAAATAAAGCAATAAGAGGATGACACATGATATTTACGTGGAAAACCTCCTTGCTCACAGGAAGTTAAAAACCACGACCTACCTCGTAGGATTTCTCAAACTCCACTACTAGATCTGAGCAATAATATTACAGACTCTAGCACAAGCTAAGAGATTAACCTCCTAATCTCCCACTTGTAACACCTCTATTACAAGACTTCAAACTATGACATCAATGTCATCTACTTTAGCTAAAACTCAACTGAAATACATGGCTAACTCTAGCCGAAATGTCAACTAACCCTAGTCGACAGAAACAAAAAAACAACCTTTGAAAATAAGAAAACAACTTGTACAAAAGACAAAGTTTTCTATCTATTTCAGTGCACTTCTTCTTCATTAATGGCAGCCTCGAACTTGAGCTCAGTACCTTCAATCCTTGCTATCGAACAAAGAGACAATGGCTGCCTTTTGGAAAGAAGAAGAAGCAGTAGGTCAAAGTCTATTTTTCTGAATGAAAATGAGTTGTTGAGTTTTCTCTCCTATTTGTTTGTCCAACTCTCTTTTGTCCAATGGGTAAAAGAGAGTCTTGTTCACCTCAACAAGAAAACTCTCTCATTGGCCAAGTACATATGACCTACTATGCTTAGGCTGCTGCAATGCTTCCATGCTGCACTGCTGCGCCCCTGCTTTTCTCACCAACACACTGCCATAAAGTAAACTTTACAGCTGTAAAGTGTTTTCCCGCCCAGTGAAAATTTGAATTATACCAGCACGAGGGATCAGGTCCCTGCATGAGGTTGTCATCATTAAAACCAACAATCTAACACCTATTTTATAGATGAATCTAGGGATAAATCAAAGGCCAGGATCAAAGAGGAAACCTCAATCCTGCAGTTCCCATACAACCCTTATCCATCCAAAGAGGGCAACAGTGAGTGATTTCAGGTGAGGGCAAAAATTTGTATGAAATAGTAAGGTAGAGGAGTGAAGGTGCGTGAAATATGGGGAAGGGTGTATGAAATGCGAAGAATACTCCAACACATTGTTAGTCGGTGTGTTTGATAAACAAAAATGAAAGAGAAAGGGGAAGGAAAGGCACAACTGTTTATCTATAAAAGTATGGGGAAGAAAAAATCTATCTAAGGATTAGGTTTAGGTCAAGAATGAAAGAACAGAATGGCTTGGGGACTAAAATGGTCTATCTGGACAAAAATAGGCATAAAATTAGGCCTTAAATTACTAAAAACTGCTAAAAATAAAGGCCTCACCACAAATAGTTTGAAATACAAATATGTACGCATGACATATATGTAGGTATATAAGGTAGATGCTAATTTATTTTAAGAAAGGTAAAGAAATGGAGTAAAATTATTATTAAAAATATATATGTTGACTTTTCTTCTTCTTTTTTTAATAAAACCTACTAAGATAAAATAAAAATAAAAAA
This sequence comes from Datura stramonium, assembly GCA_018107945.1. Taxonomy (NCBI): domain Eukaryota; kingdom Viridiplantae; phylum Streptophyta; class Magnoliopsida; order Solanales; family Solanaceae; genus Datura; species Datura stramonium. The sequence goes on along the minus strand of JACEIK010003295.1, from coordinate 8,593 downwards.
TTAAAATATACTTTTTGAAAAAAGCACGTCACTCTAAATTGTGTAAACTCGGGGGGGTCGAAAATCACATGTATACAAATTCATTCATAGTATATTAAGTCAGAATCATTACCTCTTGAATGAATACATTCATATGTGTTGAATTGCGCCCTCAAGGCGCGCCTCGTGTATGAGGTGAATCGGTAAATATTTTATCACATCAAATAAGTCACATTGGAAGATCTTTTCTAACTTAGTGGTAATCACATAAATATTTTTGATTTATTCTTTCTAATTTACCCTCCTAGAAATTATTAGAACACAAGTCTTTGAAGAACAAACTTACCTCTGTGATTGATTTTCATATTCTATCAGGTTAGCGGCTAAATGCGATAGGAATTAAAGTCTTCATGAAAACATAATAATCATGTTCATACCATAAATTTCCTTCATTCATACCAGCACGCTTCCCAAATTTGAAGCATAAGCCTCATGCATCCTTAAATTCTTAACCCACTCATAAGTATCTGGTTCTCATCCTATGTGAATGAAAAGCTCAATTTGGGCTTTAACACTTTATTATTGTGTGATTCCTGCAATCATAGTTTCTTTCTCTTGCAATATTGCATTGAGTCCATTCTGTCTTTTGGATTATCTTTTGTCTTACCCTTAACATCCATTGCCGTGTTGAATAAATTATCCAATTAATTTTTTTCAATATGCATCATATCAAGATTATCCTTCCAATATAACAACTCCCAAAATATACTCTATTTAGTCCAATTATGTCCAACACCAAATTCAGGAAGTCTAGAAGATGTAGCTTCTGTAACCTTAAGCAACTAACAAACTCTCTATCAAATTTCATTTTCTACCAAAGATGGAAGTGGCAAATCATTTTCAATCTTATTCTTTCTGAATGAATGTTTCATTTTTCTAAACTCATGATCCATTAGCAAGAAATGACGGTCATAATCAAATTATGAATTTTTACGATCATGTTTTAAAGTGAATGTTTTACTATTTTTCATGCAATACGGGCAAACTAACTTTCCAGCAGTCATCCAATCAAATAACATTCATACATAGAAAAAGTATTGGTAGTCTATTAAAGAAGCATACAAAAAAAATTCTGCTTAGTTGATATGTTATATATCACTACACCTTCAAACCACAACTATTTTAGCTCGTCTATCAAAGGTCGCAGATAAGTGTCTAACATTTAGTTGACCTATTTATATGTTATTCAAGAGTTTTAGATTACGACATGTACGAGAGAGGGCCCGACAAAAGGGAGAACGAGCGCGGAATCAAGGAAGCGAGGGAGAAGGCCAGAGAAGGTTGCAACAGGGGTAGTGTCCCACGGACCCCCTCCCTCCAGTTTGGGCATTGTGGCATGCCCGACTTTTGGCACGACAGGGTCCGTGCCACGGACCCCAGCCCACTGCCTTGAGTACATAAATAGTCCCTTGGTTCACTTCAATTCATTTCCTTGATACAAATTCGGCCAGAGAAAGAGAGATACGCAAAATTCAAGTTATTTTCGTCCGTTTACGCTGCCAAATACCGTCTAAATCCAAATTAGCTTCAGGTATCGAGTTATAAGCTCGTAGGGAGCATTACCAAGAGTTATTTTCTGAAACTTTCCCGGCGAATCGTAGATCCGCCGAGTAGAAGTTGTCAGAATTGCTTCAAACTAATTTCTATACGATCACAGACTTTAAGTAAGTATTTCTCCCTTTTGAACTCTCGATAAAATATAAGTTTTCAACCGTGTTTTGATAAGTTGAAGTATACTTAATATTAGTATTAAAAGTTATCATTTTTACTGAATTTAGTACTAAAATTAGTCTCATTCTCCCAGTAATACGATCACAGTTGGAAAGAGCTGTTGAGTACGGTTTGTAACTCGCCAGTTAATCAGGAATTGGCGATCCAGGTATGTTAAGGAAAATTCATTCAGCAAGTTAGTTTCTTCAGTATTATAATTCAGTTTAAATTCCAGTAAGAAAGCCAGAAGCTTATGTATTGTGATTAGTAGTTGTTATTATCTAAGGCCAGTATCCTATGTGTAGTTTGGGATTGTCCTTGCACTGTATGGCCTTCCATAGCAAACCCCAGGGTTACTAGCTGTGTCAAAGCCCTCCATAGGCGAGATGACGCCGCTCCAAGGAGCGATATGCCGTCCACAAGGGACGAAGATGGGGTCCAAGGTCCTCATACAGTTCATTCCATGGCTGGACTATTATATGCTATATCGGCACCACACCCGTTATCGAGTCTAGTGCCCGGGGTGTAGATATCAAGAGTCCACCTGACTCAGATACAGCTACAGTTCAAGGGCCGAGCGGGCTCAGTTGTAAACCCAGGGGACTATTAGGATGTTATAGTCACTAGTTGACCTATTTTGACCTTGTTAAGGGTATATAGATTGAAGTGCACTCATTAGGGCTTATGGGGACCCCGGGTGGGTTATTTTGTGCTTGTTGTACCTTCCGGCTTATGGGGTCCAAGTAAGGTTATTGTTTGCAGTAGTTACTGATAGATTAGATAACAGGAAGTTCAGCTATTCAGGTAGTATTTCTATCCCTTCTTTTAAGTTTCATTTTAGTTCATTCAGTTATTTACAGTTACTGCCTTATATATTCGATACATATTATACTGACGCCCTTCTGGAGGTGCTGCATTACTTGCCTGCAGGTTTTGATAGACGTGGACCAGGACCTTCTTAGCTTTCAGCTAGAGTTAGCAGGGCAGTCAGCTCCATTCCTCCCGAGCTAATAGCTAGAAGGTCTACTCCTTTTGTTTGTTCAGTTTAAGGGTAGGTCAGGGCCTTGTCCGACCATTATATCACTCCTACAGGCTTGCAGATTGTTTTAGATTTCATGTGGTTAGTTTTGTTGGCCGTATGGGGCCTAGATATGCTTTATTTTATGTGATGGTCGTGTGGGGCCTTGTTTAGCTGTTAGTTAGCGGCCTTGTCGGCCATAGCTCAATTTAGTACTAAATTTAGTTTACAGTCATAACTAGATATCATGGTGGTCTTATCGACCCACATAGGATTCCCCGTTTTTACCTATTTTTGGTTAGCTATTTTCTTTTACAAGTGGTTATAAGGCCTTGTCGGTCGAGGGTTGTGTTTACAGCCGAGATATAGCCCGTTGTTTTCTTGATTTGAGGATTGATATTAGTTATGCACCAGAGGTACGCAAGCTCAGTCAGACCAGTTCAAACCCTAGTAGGGCACCAGGTGCCAGTCATGCCTCCCAAGGTGGGGCGTGACAAACTTGGTATCAGAACAGGTCGTATGCCAGGGAGTCTGCAAGCTGTGCTAAGTAGAGTCTTGTCTATGGATGTGTTGTGCACCACATTCTATAGGCAGGAGGCTTCGAGGAATGTTAGGGTGGTTACTCTTCTTTCTCTTCCAGTCGTGATATAGAGTTGTGCTATATAGGGTTGATACCCTAAGCTTACTGTAATTTGTTTTCCTACAAAGAAATATTGGACACACGATAGACTACGACTGGCAGAAAGCTAGATGTCATAGCAGGAAAAGGCAATAGCAGGGCGCCTCAGTCAGAGTCAGACCGATCTGAGGGCAACAGGGGGACTCCACCTCAGTATCTATAGCAATCTTCGCCATGCCAGGAGCCGCCTAGAGCGGCAGATGTGTCGGTGCCACCTCCAGTAGTTTCTATACCGATGCCATCATATCAGGAGGTCAGGAGTGCGGTTTTTATGATAGCCTAGATGATGGTTGCACAACGTCAGCTAGTTGCACCCGTGGTTGACGAGTCTTCAAGAGGACCTGGTAGTTCGAGGGTTCGAGAGTTCCTTGCACTGAGTCCCCGGCAGTTCATAGGGATAGACCGAGATGAGGACCCTCAGGACTTTTGGGACCAGCTACAGTGGATCTTTAGGGTAATGCATGCCGCACCAGTGGAGTCGATTGAGTTAGTGGTATTTCAGTTTTGGGACATAGCAGTATTATGGTACGAGCATTGGGAAAGGTCCCGAGGTAGAGATGTTCCCCCTCTGACTTGGTCCAGCTTTTAAGAGGCTTTCTTGGACCATTATTTGCCATGGGAGATCTGATAGGTTGGGGTAGATCAGTTTTTACACCTAGAGTAGGGTTCGATGAGCGTTCGGGAGTATGCTATGAGATTTAACTCCCTGGCCCGATATGCACCAGCTTTTGTAGATACCATGCTAGTCAGGGTGCATCGGTTTATTATGGAGATGAATCCAGAATATGTAGAGACTTGTATCACAACTACTCTGTGAGAGGATATGGATATTCCCGTGTTCAGGCATTTGCTCAAAATATCGAGGGGATCAGGCAGTGACAACGAGAGATAGACATGGAAAATAAGGAGCAGCACCACAGGGCTAGACCAAGTGACACTCAAGCGGAGTTTCAGGGTGGGCCTAGGCCACGAATGTCAGGCAGACCACCTAGACCCCACCTCCACAGCAGCAGCAAGGTAGTAGACTAGGTCATCGGGGGTAGTTAGGACCCGGCGAGAGTTCACGACCATCAGGTTCGCAGCAGCAGAGGGGGTCAGAGAAGAGTAGATTCACCGTGCCACCTTGCCCTATTTGCAGTCAACGCTATCTTGGGGCATGTAGGTATGGTTCTTCTGCATATTACATATGTGGGTAGAAGGGTCACCTGATGAGGGACTGTCTAGCAAGGGGTCAGAGTTATCAGGACCGACAGGATAGATCTTCAGTAGGGTCACATGACCCAGCATTCCCAGTAGGGCGTAGGCCCTCAACTTCATCCGGCAGAGGCCAAGGTAGATTAGGGGCATCTAGCTCCGGGATGAGTCCAGATCGTACTTATGCTTTATCAGAGCGACAGGAGTCAGAGTCGTCATCGGATGTTGTGATAGGTATGCTGGACATCTTCTCTCACTCTGGGTATGTCTTGATAGACCCAAGCTCCACTTTGTCTTATGTTACACCATTAGTAGCCCAGAAGTTCGGTATTATGCCAGAATTGCTTCAGCGACCATTTTCAGTATCCACGCCCATCAGTGACTCCATTATAGCCAAGAGGGTCTACCGGGGGTGCACGGTAGAGGTTTCTGGTTGCCAGACTTTAGCGAATTTGGTGGAATTAGAAATGATTGACTTTGATGCAATTATGGGTATGGATTGTCTAGCACCATGTTATGCTAATATAGAATGTTGTACCAAGACTGTCCAATTCCACTTTCTAGGGAGGTAGTATGGGAGTGGAAAGGTAATGCAGCCACGCCAAAAGGTAGGTTTATTTCCTATCTTTGGGCGAGAAAGTTGATAGCGAAGGGGTGCATTTATCATATTTTCAGGGTTCAGGATGTTCAAGCAGAATCTCCGTCTCTCCAATCCATTCAAGTAGTCAATGAATTTCAAGATGTATTCCCAGATGAGCTTTCTGGTATTTCCCCAGAATGGGAGATCGATTTTGCGATCGATTTATTAACAGGTACTCAGCCTATATCCATCCCTCCGTACCAAATGGCTCCTGCTGAGCTCAGAGAATTGAAGGAAAAACTAAAAAATCTGTTAGATAAGGGATTTATCAAGTCGAGTACTTCATTGTGGGGTGCGCCAATTCTGTTTGTAAGAAAAAAGGATGGCTCCCTCCGCATGTGTATAGACTACCGGTAGCTAAATAAAGTCACCATCAAGAAAAAATACCCACTTCCCAGAATAGATGACTTGCTTGACCATTTACAAGGGGCGAAGTATTTCTCAAAAATTGATTTAAGATCTGGGTACCATCAGGTTCGGGTCCGAGAGAAAGTCATTCCAAAAACCACTTTTAGGACCAGGTATGGCCATTTTGAATTCCTAGTCATATCCTTCAGACTAACGAATGCTCCAGCAGTGTTCATGGATTTGATGAACAGCATCTTCAGGTCGTATCTGGACTTGTTTGTGATAGTGTTTATTGATGATATTCTGGTATATTCCCGTTTGGAAGCAGAACATGGGGATCATCTGAGAACGGTGCTCCAAATTCTCAGGGATCACCAGTTGCACGCAAAATTTTCTAAATGTGAGTTTTGGCTGAAATCAGTGGACTTCTCGGGTTACATTATGTCAGATGCTGGCATTCAGGTAGATTCATAGAAGATCGAGGCAGTAAATACATGACCTAGACCTAAAACTCTGACCGAGGTACGCAGTTTCTTAGGGTTAGTTGGGTATACAGAAGGTTTGTAGAGGGTTTTTCTACCTTGTCAGCACCTTTGACCAAGTTAACTCAGAAAGCATCTAAATTTCATTGGACTGAGGCATGTGAATAGAGTTTTCAAGAACTGAAAAACAGATTGACATTCAGCGCCAATACTAGCATTGCCAGAAGGATAAGAAGGTTATGTTGTGTATTGTGATGCTTCAGGTGTTGGGTTGGGATGTGTTCTGATGCAACATGGTAAGGTAATTACTTATGCGTCGAGATAGCTGAGGAAGCATGAAAAGAACTACCCTACCCATGATCTGGAATTAGCTGCAGTAGTTCACGCCTTAAAGATCTGGAGACACTACCTGTATGGAGTGTATGTGGACATTTTTACTAATCATAAGAGCCTCCAGTACATCTTTACACAGAAAGATTTGAAACTACGGCACAGCGCCACTGGTTAGAATTGTTGAAGGACTACGACGTGAATATTTTATATCACCCAGGAAGGGCCAACGTTGTAGCAGATGACCTTAGCCGCAAATCCATGGGAAGCTTGGCATACTTAAAGCCCGAACGGTGAATGCTGGCCCGAGAGTTGCACTAGTTAGCCAATTTGGTTGTCCGAATAGTATACTCGGGAGATAGCGGAGTAGTGATCCAGAATACTGCAGTATCATCTCTGGTTGTAGAAGTGAAAGAACGGCAGTATGAAGATCCTAACCTAGTGAAGCTCAAAGATAAAGTTCAGCGAGGGGAAGTATCAGCTTTCTAGGTAATTGAAGATGGAGTCTTAAGATGTAGAGGTTGCCTCTGTGTTCCAGATGTGGCAAGTCTTCGCCAGCATATTATGGAAGAGGTACATTATTCCGGTTATTCTCTTCACCCAGGTTCAACAAAGATGTATCATGACATAAAAGAGATTTACTGGTGGCCAGGAATGAAGAAGGGTGTAGCAGAATTTGTAGCATAATGCCCTAACTGCCAGCAAGTAAAGGATGAACATCAAAAGCCCAGCGGATTGACACAGGAGATAGCAGTGCCTATGTGGAAATGGGAAGCAATCAATATGTATTTTGTGACCGGATTACCCCATACCAAACGTAGATTTGATTCCATCTGGGTGATTGTTGACAGATTTACGAAGTCAGCTCATTTTCTGCCAGTCAGGGCTACCTTCTCAGCTGAGGACTATGTTGAATTATATATTAGAGAGATAGTTCGATTGCATGGTTTTCCCGTATTGATCATTTCTGACCAAAGAGTGCAGTTCACAGCTAAATTTTGGCAGTCCTTTCATAAGGACTTGGGGACACAGGTTAATTTGAGTACAACTTTCCATCCTTAAACAGACGGACAGAAAGAATGTACCATCCAGATGCTCGAGGATATCTTACGGGCATGCGTGTTAGACTTCGGAAGCAGTTGGGATGAGAACTTACCCCTTATCGAATTTTCTTACAATAATAGTTATCATTCAGTAATCCAGATGGCGCGTTATGAGGCCTTATATGGGCGGAAATGAAGGTCCCCAGTTGGTTGGTTCGAGGTAGGAGAATCAAAGTTAATTGGGCCAGATATAATCCACAAGTAAGAAGAGAAAATAAAGTGATCTTGGGCATAATTGCATGCCCAAGTGATACTTTAATACTTCATTTCTACGTGTTTATCCACTTTTATGTGTGCATTCTCATGTGATTTGTATGTAAATATGGATTTATACAAACCAACATGATTACTTTTTTTTTCAGTCTAGAAAGAATTTTTGGAAGCTAATCTACAAGTTGGTGAAGTGTGGAAATGGACTCGGAAGCAAGAAGCGGAAGACGACAAGGAAATTGGCCAAGTTTGGTGCTCCGCGATGGAGGCCGTGTCACGCTACCATCGTGGAAGCATTCTGCCTAGAAGGAATTTTTATCTTGATTTCCAGTGAAGGTGCGCGTTACCTCCGTGGCATGGAGCTGGGGCTCCGCGACACACTCCGTGCCATGCTGAAGATAATTATCCGGAACCCCAAGTTCCAGTGGAGGTGCGCGATAGCACCGTGGCACGGAGCCTAAGCTCCGCGTTTACCTCTGTGCCACGCTGAAGACAATTACCTGGAAGCTGAGTTCCGATGAAGGTCCGCTTCAAGGCCGTGGCATGGAGCTGATGCTCCGCGATACACTCCGTGCCACATTGCCAGTTATTCCGGGAAAAATATCTCACTTGTATAAATAGCACACTTAGGTTTTATTTTAAAGGATCTGACATTTTGAGCCAGAACGTGGATAGCAGGCAGTTGAAAATAAGAATTCCTAGGGTTAATTCTCTTCCTTTTCCTCTTTAATTTCAATTGTTTGTATGATTTCTACTTGTTTGAAGATGTTTAATCCGCAAATGAGTGGCTAATTCACCTCTTGCTGAGGTTGAGGATAATTGCAGAAGAATGTAATTAAT
>JACEIK010003294.1:157881-171836 GCA_018107945.1 Datura stramonium | reverse complement strand
CCAACTAAAAAAATTACATTGTCCCCAATGTATGCATGCAAAATAAAGGGGAGAGAGACTCCTTGAGTGGGTCATTCCTCATCATCCACATCATAATCCACACCTGCTCCTGCTTCGCCCTCCAAGCCCGCATCACCTGGATCTTCGGTGTCATCTCCTCAATCCCTCCAACAAATCATTTATGGGGCCTCGAACTGTAGAAGGGGTCGCCATTGCGGCATCAAGAGCACTCAGGTCAGGCACCTCCACGGATGTTCAACTTTTTCACTCCCTCACTTCTTTCCGGAGAGAGGTGACATCCCCCTCCACTGCATCCACCCATTTGCAAAATGTTGTAGGACTCTCATACATAGACTTCAACTCCCTTTTTACAATTTTAGCAATGAGCGTAGGGAGGCTCCTAGCCAATTTTTGATGTTGTCTCTCATGAGTGTTGGTCATTTCCATGAGTTTGTTGAGACCACTCAGTTGGGTGGATGTTGGAGGGGGTGATGCCACCAAAGAGGTATGTCACCGGAGGCTTGGCCTGAAGCTTCTTGGTGGGGCATGTTCAAATCTAGGGCCTGTGGAAACTACTCCGAACCATGGGATAGAGAACCCTCTGGCAACCAAAAATCCTACATCTGCTTCTGCTTGCCTTTGGGTTCCTCAACATCTCTTTTTTGGTCTAATGTGATGACGCCCAAAGTAGGAACAAGGGTCTCATCCGGAAATAATGGTACTCCCGATTGCAAGCATAGTTGCGATATAAGCACAGTGTATGGCATGGAAGTGTTGGCCTATCAGGATTTCTCTTTATTTGCTGAGCTACAATCTCCCCAAAGTTAATAGGGACTCCTGACATTATGCAGACTATAAGAATAGCCGTCTCCAAGCTAACCGCTATTCATTTTTCGAAGGGATGATGTGGCCACAGATGAAATCCAGCCACAACTTGGCGTCAAATTTCAGATTATGGAAAGAAATTTCACCACCCATAGTAGCCCAAAGAGGTGTGTTAGCCACAATGATAGGGGCTATCCAAGTGAATTGGTGCTTCATGTCAGCAATTATGTCCATGTACTCTACCAGTGTCAATCTCGTCTTCCTAGAATAATAATTGATGGCTACTGGAGTGATGTCCACCTCCATCCCTCGCACCATAGCTAAAGGCAGGTACGGGAATTCATCGACCCTGCCTCTGCGGTTCATAGTTTCCTTCCTAGCCTGGTAGGAAGCATAGTACTCCGGGACCAAGCTTGGATAATAGTCTGGGAGAGGATTGGCAAAAGTGTGCCATTTTCTATTCGTGAATTGAGCAGTGATGTTGAGGAGGTCACCGTGCAGCCCCACCAAGTCAGATCGCTTTTCTACTGTGATTGAGCGGCCCTTCCAGATGGAATAGTGCCCCTTCATGTCGAGTACACAGAACATGATAGCCTCCCTAGATTTGGCGGGTGTTGTGGAGGCCTTTGCCTTTCCCTTGCCTTTTATTGAAGAAGAAGCTGGGGCTTTGCCCTTATCGGTGTTCCTGGATGAAGTCATTTTTCTGCAAAAACGATGTTAATAATAAAAAGGAAACAACAAACAACTACACTAAAGTTATAAAGGAGAAATAAAGTTGAAGAATTAACATTCAAAGAAATGGCAGTACCGAAGAAACACTGGCGAACCGCAGAAGAGTATCCGCAGACTGCCATTGAACCACCGGTGAGAAACAGAAAACTGGGGGAGCAGATATTCAATCGGCAATAGAGAGGTGAATTGTCGATCCCTATTCGTTAACCACTGATGTAACGCGGGATCAAGGCAATAGCCTGAAGCCAATATTAGCCCGAACTGGTGTTACATCGGTGTTTCACCGGACTCGATCGGTGAATCGCCAATAGTCATCATCCCTAATGTATCACCCTAAACTCCAATCTCACAAATTTCAAAAACTTGCACACAACATATCAAATAAGTACCTCTACACATAAAAAAGGTTGAAATAACAATTTACCCTTAAAAATGGTGTCACCCAATCTATCATAGGGCAAAGTATGTCTTTTTAGTCCCTTTTGGGTTACTTAGACTTCACCCTATTCAACTCTATATATGAATAACAAATTCCCCCACACACAATTCAGCAAGAAACTTCTATCATCCCACTAATTTGATATAACACAAGGATAGTATCAATCATGAAAATATTAGGGAGAATGGCAGTAAAGAGGAGGGGAATATATGTCATCATAACATCTATGAGAAACCATATTACCATTGATGAGAAAATAAGGTAGTTAAGGGTACATTACCACTCTTAAGAGAATATATGGTAGAGATTAGTTTTGGAAGCTTGATAATGCTCAATAATAGCAAAATCTTGAGACTTGTTTAGTAGAGAGGAAGATTGTGAGCATAGTGAAAATTATATAGAAAGGGTGGAGGATTTTATAGGTGAGAAGGTGAGAATGTGGTTGCTTGAGGAGGAGATGGATGATTAATGGTGTTTTAATTATATGGGAAGTAGAAGAGAGGGAGTTGTGGGAATATGGAAAGGTGGGTGTTGGAAAAATAAAAAGGAGTGTGGGAAAATGTTAAAAAGATGGAAAAGGAAATTCTAAGGGGTGTTTTTGCAGAGTAGAGTGGCTACCACCAGATTTTGGGTCAGGTAGGGATGATATCTAGTTAAGATTTTAAAAGAAATCCAATACCTTCATTGGCGATACACCAGTAATCATTTATTGGGTCCGTCAGTTTGTCGTCTTAACATCTCAGGCTCGATTTTGTGCCTAGTTTACTATCTTCCCACCAGCAATTGATTGGCGATTCACAAAATAGGTTCTGCGTTCCGCCAGTGGATAGCCGCTTGGGCACCCACTGCTCAGGTATTCGGGCTTGCACCAGTGACCAAGCAGCGGCACACAACTTTGAATAGGCGTTCCACCGACTCATTCACCGGTTCCTCAGTTATGTTCCCAGGTTCTGCTTCCCTGCTCAAGGTTTTAGTGGTCCGCGCATCTAGCTCCACGATTTGCCTGTCCGGTGCGTTGCCTACCTTGTTTTTGTGCTTCCTCTTCTTACTTCTCTCCTAATTAGTCCTACAAAACCAAAAACAACAATGGCATTAAAATATTCAAAATAAGACACTTGGGTTGCCTCCCAAGAAGCTCCTTAGTTAACATCGTGGAATGACGTATTTCTCATTTAGCATTCATTCTTCGAAGGACCATCTTCTGACACAGCCTTCTCCATATCAACTCCTCTGCACTCACTCTCCTCATGCAACACTCCAATTACTTTGCATTCATCGGGAGGTTCAACGGATGAGACACCTTGAAGGTAACCTCTTCACTGAAAACAAAAAACTTGAGCTCTCCTAGCTCCACATCTCCCAAAGCTCTACCTGTGGTGAGCAATGGTCTCCCTAGAAGGATTGGAACTTCTAAATCCATTTAACAATCAAGAAACATGAAATCAGCTAGTAGAATAAATTTATCCACCCTCACCAATACATCTTCTAACACACCCACAGGTTTCTTTATGGAGCGATCAGCCTTTAACAACCTCATTGATGTGGGTTTGGTGTTCCCAAGCCCCAACTTCTTGAAGATGATAAGGGGTATCAGATTTATACTTGTGCCACGATCGCAGAGGGCTTTCCTAAACACACATAACTTGATAGTGCAAGGAAACGTGAAGGCTCCTGGATCTTCCCGCTTTGGGGCAAGATTGCTCATCATCATCTCACTACAATGATGTGTTGGATCTCCGGTTCCCATCTCTACCACCTTATTCTTTTTCAAAAGCTCCTTCATGAACTTGGCATATCTGGGCATTTGAAGTAGGGAAACCACCAATAGTATATTAATGGACAATTTACTGAACATGTTGATAAATTTACTGAACTGATCATCCTTCCTTTTCTTGGCTAACCATTGTGTATAACGGGGTGTAGCTCTTGGTTCTTGTTCTTTATTATTTGAGTCCTTCATGCCTGCCTATTTTTCATAAACATTTGGGGGAACTTCATCAACCTCTCTCGCACCTTCTTCTTCAATTTTTCGCAACCACTTGGTGCTTTTAGCACCACATCACATTCATTTTCATCATTTTTTTAGGAGCAACAACCTCCTTAGGTTTACACCTGCATCTGCAATCATTTTACCACTCATGAAGATGGCCATGCATTGACTATATTTCTTAGAATTTGGCATTGTATCACTTGGGAGTGTTCCTTTCATTCGAGGGTTCATTTGCGAGGAAAAATGATTCACTTGATCTTCCAAATGCTTAATGGAGGCTGAATGAGAACTCACAGTTTGGGAAAGGTTAGACAACTCCCCTTCCAATTCTTTGACCCTATTGTCGATTGATTCCACTTTCTTGAGGACTCTAGCTAACATCTCTTATATTTTTGAGTTACCTACATTTCTCACCCTTGGATGGTTTTTGGCGTTTTCAGCTTTAGGAAGGGGAACATATGAGTTTGAACTTCAATGATAACGATCCCCCTCTCGATCTTGCTCTCTAGTGCCCCATCTTTCATTTCTATTGGGCCATCCTTGTGCGTTGCGGTTTCTCCAACCTTGGTTCTCTTCCTATGGGCTCCAAGGGCCTTGATTAGTCCCTTGAAGTCTAGGTCGAGAACCCCTCATTTGATTTGCCATGTATTTGCACTCCTCATCGTATCTCGGCGGCGAGGATTCTCATTCAAAGTGCAATGGACCCTGCATACCTACAACATTCACAACTTTGGTCCCTGCCCCCATTACATTTTTTTTCATTAGTTCAAGTTGAATCATCATTTTAGAAAGATTCTCATCTCGCTCTTCATCTCTTTTTCACAACTCGGTTGTCAACACACTAGAACCAACACCATGTGTCGATACATTGGTCTCTCTCGTATGCCATGCCCTATTTCTCTTTTTCATTCTCTCCAAAAGGTCCTTAGCTAACCCATATTTCTGATCCATGATTGATCCTCCAGCTATATTATTGGCAATGGGTATGTTAATAAAGTCTAGAGCTCGGTAAAAACTTTGAAGGAGCACTCCATCAGGGAGACCATGGTTGGGGCAAAGGGAAACCTTCTTCTTGAACCTTAGCTATGCTTCATGCAACGGTTCCCCTGGCTCTTGCCTAAAGTTCGTGATATCATCCCTTAGCTGCAACATTTTGGATGGAGGGAAGAAACGATCCAAAAAGGCTTCAGTCAATTCTTGCCATGATGCAATACAATTAGGAGGGAGTTCCTCCAACCACATAGTTGCCTCTCCCGTTAGGGAGAATTGAATGAGCACATGATAGACTGTTGACTTAATTTGTTATGTTGAAGGGCTGGCAGATCTCTAAGAAATTCCTCAAGTGGAAATTTGTTTCCTCACTCAGTTTTCCCCCAAAGAGCCCTTTCATCTATAGCAAATGTAGCATTGTACTTCAGACATGGAACACGACATTCCCTACCATGGGCAGTAGGCAAATGGCTCCTGCAATTTCAGGCATCACCGGGTTATCTTCTTCGTGCTCCATATTACCCTGAATTGAGTTATCCCTTGCATATGAGTGATGACTCATACAAGTTTACCCTAATAAGCAAAACAAGGTCAACGTCAGCAACTAAGATGCAAGATTAATTGAAATAAACAATCAACACAATAATATCAAGCGCTAGTCCCTGACAATGGCACCAGTTTTGATAACGCTCAAATTACACTCTTATTTACAAAGGAGAGTAAGCAGTTGTCGTATAAAAAAAATATCCTGACAGATGTTGGGGTCGAATCCCACAAAGACTAACAAGTGATACACGCTAGTGTTGTTTGAAAAATTTAATTAGTTCTCATCACTCAAGAGAAACAAAACAGTAAATGTTGTGGGGGGAAACTTGATGTTAACAATACGGTATAGATTCTAACTAAGCTAATTAGGATAGTAAAATAAACAAAGTTGTAGATAATAATGATAGGAATTAGAGGTGTGGTGTAGATGATGTGCTAATTAAACAAGGCTATGCTAGATCATCTCATCATCGCAAATTGTGTATATAACTTTGGACAGGTGGACATTCTATGATTTTCAACTTCATGAATGCCTCTTTCTAGAGTTCTTTCGAACCAATAGATACAATTAAATTAGCCCAATCAAGTTTGGATTAATAGATGCACTATCTCTAGCTATTGGCTATTAATTAGAAGTGTGAATATGGGTTTTTGCTATGTCTAGCCCAACTCCACAACATCACATCCATTTCCCCCATCAAATTCTCTCATAATACTCAATTCTTCTCTTTCAAGCGGAAATCAAGTAAAAAAGGTAGACCAACATTTGCAACTATAGATAATCAATTATAAATTGGAGAGAACTTAACATATTTACACTAATTAAGCAATATTGAGATGAATCTAGCAATACCCAATCTAATTAAGCAACTCATCACCACACACCTCTACTTGTTGATTTAACTACTCATGGTTAAAAAATTAAAGAGCATACTCAATAATAAACTTATTGATTTCACAAATAGGATAAGCAAAATCAAATTCAAAAATATGTCTGCATCAATGGTGGTACCTTGCTAAGGAAGAAGATGAAGAAAAGAAAAACACTATTCAACAATTTCCACCAATAGAATTCTACTTTCTTCCTTGGCAAAAGAAATGTTTAAAAAGCTAAAGTTAAGATATAATATGTACAGAGTACTTTATTCTAGAATATATACAAAGATAGGGAAACCAATCTCTTCGTTTTCAGTGTTGAATGCAATTGCTCTTGCACAAGTGTTTTGGCACTAGCGAAAGCACCGGCGGTTCACTGGTTATATTCTGCGAACCGCCGTCGGTCATCTCCTACTCCTTCAGTGATTTCCAGTACCATTCGATGGGTCCTTCGGCGATTCACTGACCTCTAGCAGCGCTACACCAATTTCTTTCCTCCTTGATCCAGCAAGTTCAGGTGCCTATAGGCAAGCTAACTAGCGAGTCACCAGTTGATGTCTGAGACCGCTGGTTGCTTTTGTTCCTCAAAGTTGTGGTCATATGCATTTGGCCGACATTTCACCGGTGGAGCGCCGGTTTTCACCTGATTTCCTTCTTTCTACTCCACTTCTTGCTCTTTTTCTTCAACTCAGATGTCTACACATAAAAAGGCCAAAAGGGAATAAAATTCATCTAAATGACTTGAAAACTAAGCTAAAACTCATTCTTAAGAGCCTAATAAGTTGGTAAATTACCAAGTCATCATTCATATTGATGCTCTCTCATCTACAAGTCTACTACTGCAGCTCTAGTCTCCTCCAAATCAGCACATAGGCTCTGAATCTCTCTTTGGTTGGGCCTTGCTATAACTATGTAAGTTTGGCCTTAACAGTCCCTAGATGGGCACTCAATGCCACATGGGAGGCCATGACTGACTCCTGGAGTGGCTTCAATGCGTGCTCAATAATCTTTGGTATAACGACTGGCATCTCCTCAACTAGGTGAGCCTACTGCCGTTCTTTCCAATCAAGCCTAGCTGCTATACCCAACAACGAATCTCTGGAGCTTAAGATGGGTCTAGTAGTAGCAGCAAGAGTAGTAGCAATAGAGCAAGAAGGATCTCCATGAGGAGCAGAGTCGGGGGGGCTGCAAGGTTGTCACGACTCGAGCCGAGGCCTTAGATGCAACAGGAGATCTAAAGCCATGAATGACTCCAACCTAACCCATGATATAGGCATGACATGACAGAAAGCTAACAAAACTCAGCAGAAGCTAATAATGAGATATATCATAAAATCGAACAAGTTTGAAATATCCAAAAATGTTAATCTAAAATAACATAAACCAACATGCTGAGCATCTAAACATATCTGTCTGATAGCATCTAAAACATGATGAGGTGAAGGAATAGTTTCCCAAATAGCTCTATAAAATCTGACAACTGAAATGACTAAGAAAGCATAAAAAACTCTTGTCCTCAAATGCTAAAGACTTGCCAACTCGATGTTTAGCAGGGAAAAGAGTGTATCTAGTAGCAGGGTGGAGATTGAACGCCTGAACCTGTACATGAGACGATATATCATAAAATATGCGGTTAGTACTTTGAATGTACTAAGTATGGGGAATAAGTAAATCATTAAAGTAAGGACAATATGCTAAAAATCATGATTATGCTATAGTCATAAAATGTGAGATTCAAAGTAGAATGAAGTGCAGTGACCTAAGGTTCACAAAATAAACATAAAGATGAGCATGTCTGAAATCATAAATTTCATATAATGATTAATGGGCCATGTACAACATACAGTAACACAATCCATATAAAAACATGAAAGTGAGAGATTCTCTTAGCCGACATACTCCATGTGAGCAACATAGAGCCCAACCTGTAACCCTGGTTAGGAGGGTATTCATACCTTTTCAAGGTTAAGAACCATGAATGTGTGAATTTACTTATGAGTCCATTTGGGGAAGGGAGATACTCTCAACTGGCAAAGACCCCTTCATACCTAAGGTGGCACATAGTTAAGGTTGGATTATCTGAACTCGTATCCGCTCGGTGTTAAATACTACTCCCAAAATATACATAGGTGCTCATAGTCATATCTAAAATCTAATAGTTTTTTCATAGACTAGTCCAAATATATTTGCAAAATACATATAGGAATCATGAGAGAAATATATCACAAGAGAATTTGAGAGTTTTTGCACAAGACAGTTCGAACCCTTGAAATCGTGGAATTAATCATTCATATTGAAATCATGAATTGAAAATTGGGACTTTGGCATAAGGGTTAGAGAAAACCGTTATTGAGAATCCCACATACATGGGCTTGATGATTCCTTGACTATAGCTTGAGATGCAAGATATTGGAGAAGAAGAACCCTAGGTGTTCTTGAGAGCTTGAGAGGTAGAATCCCTTGAATGATCAATGATATGAAATGGAACGAGGGAATAGCCTATTAAAACCCCTTAATTTCTACTTAACAAACCCAAAACAATCTGGTTTAGGTGTTAAAATCATAGAAAGTTATAAAACTACCCTAAGAATTTGAACTAAAAATCTGTCGAGCAGGCATAACGGATCATTCCATGAGTCATTAGGTATTACCACGACTCATGGTGACCTCTCATTGCCATTGAACCACCTTGGCCAAATTCTGAACTTCTCTCTATGGCTCGATAGGACGACCCATCCTTTGACATCATGAGTCTTGGCCTCAACTCCTTATCACTAGGCTCAATTTGAACAATTTCTGTACTTCACTCAACAACTCATTAGAACGGGTCATTGTCTAGTCACATGAGTTGTTTCTTAGTTCATTTCCTCTACGAAGATAAATGCCAAGTTTCATGAGTTGGCTACTTTGCTCAGAAAAAGGGACTTAATGTATCATTACTACCTCACATGACTTGTTACATTAGTTGTGATGACTAGAACATGAAAGATCACTAATTGCTCACCATGAGTCACTCCACGACTCGTGGTCTCACATGATGAGTCATTATTTGACTCATTTCTTGATGAAACTTTCAATTTTCCCTCTAGTTTCTCTTTCAAGTTTAGGGTCTGATCTTAGAAACTTTTGGGGTGTTACATTATCTCCCCCTTGAGAACATTCATCCTTGAATGAAGACTAATAAAGACAAAATTTCAAGGAAAAAGAACAGTAATCCCAACACTAAACGCTACACACTAAATACTGATGAAGTGATTGTATCTGAACTAAAAGATACATATGCTGATTTGATTTCATGAAACATGCATGCATACTAAGACATGAGAGCAACTGAGGGACATGGAACTGACTAGAATACTAAGGAGAAAACTAGTACCTCAAGCTGGTACTGAACTGGAAGAAAAGTGGTGAGGATACTTGGCTATCCTATCTGTTTCTTCTTCCTAAGTAGCTCCTTGTGCAAGTTGATTCCTCCTAAGGACTTTCATTGAAGCGACTTCCTTAATCCTCAACTTACGGTTTTGATGGTTAAGAATATCAACTGAACCTCTCAATAAGAGAGACTATCATTCACACCAATACTCTCTAAAAGTATAATTAGAGTCGGGTTGCCAATACACTTCTTCAATAAAGATACATAGAAAACTAGGTGCGCTAATGCTAACTTTTTAGGCAACATCAACTTGTAGGCTACATTGTCAATACACCTCAAAATGCTATAAGGACCAACATATTGGGGACTGAGTTTCCCCTTCTTACCAAACCTCATCACTCCCTTCATGTGTAACAACACCTTAAAAATCACCCAATCATCAACTTCAAACTCAAGATCTCTCCTCCTTACATCCGCATAGGATTTCTGACGGACTATAAGATGTTTTCAACCTCTCCCTAATTTGCTGAACCTTCTCTATAGCCTCATTAACTAAACCTAGCCCTATCGATATAGCCTCACCTACTAAAATCACCAAATAGGAGATCAACATATATGGTGGTAAAATGCCTCAAAAAGAGCCATCTGAATACTAGAGTGAAAGATATTATTGTAAGAAAACTCTATGAGAGGAAAGTTATCATCCCAATTACCCTTGAAGTCAATCACAAAATCACTCAACATGGATCTAATGTTTGAATGGTCCGCTCGGCCTGACCATTTTTCATTGGGTGAAAAGTTGTGCTAAGCATAACCTAAGTATCAAGGTCCTTCTGAAATGACTTCCAAGATTATGAGGTGAACTGATGTAATACCCAGAAGTACCTAAAAATAGACCTAGGAGGTTGAAAGTTGAAAATTGCATAAATTGGGAAAATTTACATAGAATGAGCCATGGAACGACTCGTGGTATCAAACCATGAGTCGTTGTATGTTGTTGTTGGTTAGGGGAGTGTTGGTGGCAGTGGAGAAAATGAGTGGTATGATGACCCGTTTTGAGATACAAGGGGCCGTCCTTTGCAGTCATTGTGAAGACTGGATTTCATCAGGTGGGATGCAATGGGTCTACCAATGACTGGTGGTGAGTTGTAACGACCCATTGTCATCGGTCGTCATTGGGTTGCGAGGAATCCCAGTGTGGATTAAGGATCAAGACCATGATTCGTTGGAAGGAACCACGAGTCGTGGTGAGGCCCATGGTAAGCAGGTTCAGATTTTGTGATGAGCAAACAACGGACGGTGTAACGGATCGTGGTTTCAGAGGACGAGTCGTCCCATCTATCAGTTGGTTAGTTCTATAAGTAAGCCACAGTAGTACAAAACCACGAGCGATAGAACGGGTCGTCGGTAGCTCTAACGACCCATTGGTTCCGGCCGTTAGTTCAACCCGGCCAGTCTTCAGAGCAGCTTCATTAAGGGTATTTTTTACTTTTTCACAATATAAGGCCCTAAACTACGTCATTTTGGCCTTGGAAAGCCGGGTTTATAAGAGAATGATCTATTCTAAACTCTCATTCATGCATGCAAGGATATTGAAAGGTGATCTAAGGAGATCTTAAGCTTTTCTCTTCAATTCGTCCAATTTCACTCTTGGGCTTCTAAGGAGAGTTAGGATTTGATAATCCTAGGTATGTAAGGTCTTCAATGGGTGAATTTTTCCACACCCATGCTCCTACTCTATGATTTTTACCTAAAATTAATCAAAAACTCATGGGGTTTTGTATTTGACTTAAATAAAATCTAATGATCTAATTATGAGTTTTGTTATTTTGAAATATTATCATAATCTATGGATTTTGATCCTCTTTTGAGATTGAAAATGATTATAATATTGTTGATTTTGATTTTTTTAAGTAAATAAGCTTAATTATGCATGCCCTATGATGAATCGATTTATGATCTATTATCCCATCGATGTTCTTTATGAGCCCAACATGAATTATGTTCTAAATTGTGATTTTATTATGTTACCCATTATGATTTAATGTAATTCAAGCTATATGCATGATGTATAAGTATGTATGAATCTTATTAATCATGAATTATGCTTTTGGCCGACTCACGGGCCTCATGTCTTGTCTAGTTTACATATGTTCAAGAATGTTTATGATTATCATGATTTAACTATCCCATGAAATCATTAATGTATTATTATGAGCACTATATATGTTTTGGGAGTAGTATCNATATATGTTTTGGGAGTAGTATCAAACACCGAGTAGGTTCGGGGCTCAGGTTAAGCCCCGGATCTCATGAACTACGTGCCACCGTAGGTATGTTGGGACCTCATTCATGTTATTCCCTAGCCAAAATGGCCCTTTTCATGGTGATATCACACTTTCACGGTTCTACCCTTGGCAAGGTACGAACACCCTACCAACTAGGGTTACAAGTCGGGCTTCATGTGTGCTCATATGGGGTATGTCGGTTAAGAGATTCTCCCACTATTCCTCATGATTTATGCATGTTATGATTATGTATGTTGTCTCAAGTCGAGTTAAGTAAAGCTTTTCTCTTATGATTATGACTATGTTTATGTTACGAATATTTTTAAAACCTTGAGCCGTATGACATGTTATTATGATTTACGATATGAGCAACACTTATGATCATTTATGAATTTCATACATGTTTTAAATGTCCTCTTTACTTACCTTGCATACTTAGTACATTCCACGTACTGATCGCATACTTTCTATGTTGTGTTGTCTCATGATACAGGTCCTAGTTCTCAGGCTCATCCTTACCCGTTGATAGATTCAGATTTTCTCTCAGTGCACTTCGTGAGACCTCATGTTTGAGGGCTACATGTTCACACTCTATTTTATTCCTTTCAGTTTTTGGATGTTGGATTAGTTGGGGAGTTGTCCCATCGATCCGCATTTCATGTTTAGAGGCTTATCAGACTACAAGTTGTATTCCGCTGTATTGTATAAGTCTTGTACTAATTTTTCTTTATGCTATGTTATTATTACATTCTTTATGATTAAGTCTTCCGCTCATGTGATTGAATATGTATGCTCATGCCATGGGCCGACTTGGGGTCACTCGAGGCTCCTTGTCCCCTGTCTACATTTGGGTCGTGACAAACTTGCTATCAGAGCATAGGTTTTGAAGTGTCCTAGAAAGTCTGAAAGCCACGTTAAGTAGAGTCTTTTTCATGGGTGTGAAGCGCGTCACACTTATGATAAAAAGGCTATTATACATTTAGGAAATGTTCCCTTCTTTCATGATCTATGTCATGCGATGAACTTCCTTTACTCCTCTAATTCATGCTATTCGCGTTTGCAGAATCATGCCTCCACGTCGAGTAAATTCCAGGAGAAATGGAAATGGAAATGATCATGAGGGTTCCCATGATGGTGAGCATCAGCCAGCTCCACCCATTCATGTGGAGCACGTACCAGAGCAAGCTTCCCACGTTGAGTTTAGGCAGCGATTCAGATGCTGGCACATGCCATGACTGCCCAGGTCCAGAATCAGATAGTGGTGCATCTCCCTCATAATGGGAATGTAGCAGTAGCTAGGTTGAGGGATTTCTTAAGGATGAGCCCTCTGGAGTTGACAGGGTCAAAGTTGGATGAGGATCCACATAATTTATAGAGGAGATTCTGAAAATCACCCAGGTTATGGGGGTGAACAATGGGGAATGCATTGACTTGACCTCCTACCAGCTAAAAGGGGTAGAACATATATGGTTTAAGAAATGGAGAGATGCCAGGGCGGCGGGTGCAGGCCCGATAGGTTGGGAGGAGTTTCACACTCCATTCATGGATTGGTTCTTCCCTCGAGAGATGAGGGAGCTCAAGGTGTCTGAGTTTGCTAATTTAAAGAAAGGTAATATGTCTGCTCAAGAATATGCATTGGAGTTCACCCAGTTATCTAGATATGCTCCGGAGTTGATGGTGGATCAACGGGCTTTGGTGAGCTATTTTTTGCATGAAGTAGTGATTACTTGGACAAGGATTGTCGGATCGCCATGCTTCACTAGGAAACTGATTTTCTCCGTATTGTATTACATGCGCAGTAGATGGAGTTGGTCCACAGGAGGTAGAGAGGCCAAGAGGGCCAGTACCGACAGTTACGGGGTTTCTTAGGTCAGGTTAGGGGGTGGACCACGTCAG
>JACEIK010003294.1:117953-134216 GCA_018107945.1 Datura stramonium | reverse complement strand
ACGGTGCTATCGCGCACCTTCACTGGAACTTGAGGTTCTAGGTAATCACACTCAACGTGACACGGAGTGCATCGCGGAGCACTGCCTCCGTGCCACGGAGCACTGCCTCTGTGCCACGGAGGTAACGCGCACCTCCACTGGAATTTGACACAATTTATTCCTCCCAGGCAGAATACCTCCGCGATGGTAGAGTGACATAGAGCCATCGCGGAGCCCCTATTTTTGCCAACTTCCACTTCTTGCTTCCGAGTCCATTCCCGCAATTCACCAACTTGTTGATTAGCTTCCAAATATTCCTTCTACCTGAAAAACAACACTAATCATATTGGTTAGTATAAATTCACATTTACCTAAGAATCACATGAGAATGTACACATAATAATAGATAAACAAGTCGAAATGAAGTATTTGAGTATCACTTGGGCATGAAATTCTGCTCAAGATCATTCAGCAATAAGCTGGATGAACAAGGATTCACCAAGAAATAAGGCAAGATTGGTTGTTCAAGGATATATAGGAGGAAGGGATAGACTACAATGAAACCTTTTCTCCAGTTGCTAGAATGGAGGCTATCAAAATATTGATTGCTTTTGCCTTATTTATGGAGTGCAGTTTGTTTTAGATGGATGTGAAAAGTGATTTTCTGAATGAGTACCTAAAGGAAGAAGTCTATGTCAAGAAGCCCCCTGATTTTGAAGATATCAACCGTCCTCATCATGTGTACAAGATGGACAAGGAATTGTATGGGCTAAAGAAAGCTCCACGGGAATGGTATGAAAGACTATCAAAATTTCTCTTAGAAAATGGGTTTAAGAGAGGAAAGACCGACAACAATCTCTTACTAAAAACTAGAGAAAGAAATTTGTTGATTGTTCAAGTCTATATGGATGATATCATATTTGGAGCTACTCTTGATTCTTTATGTGAAGAATTTGCCAAGTTCATGGAAAGTGAGTTTTAAATAAGCATGATAGGAGAGTTGAGCTTCTTTCTGCGGTTGCAAGTAAAGAAGACTCAAAATGGAACCATGATAAGATAGTAGAAATACATCAAGGAGCTTTTGACTTGATTCCACATGGAAAATACCAAGCCCATTGATACTCCCATTGGCACCTCTGCAAAATCGTATTAGATAAACCTGGTCCCTGGGTGAATGAAACTATGTACAGAGGAATTATTTGGTCTCTTCTGTACCTAATAGCTAGAAGACCAGATATTTTCTTTAATGTGGGAATGTGTGCCTATTTTCAAGCCTGTACAAAGGAGTCTTTATCTCAAAGCTGCTAAAAGAATCCTTAGATATCTCAAGGGGACTTATGATCTTGTCCTCTTTAATCCCTCTGGTGACAATATTGATCTGATTGGCTTGCTGATGCTGACTATGCAGGGTATCTGGTTAAAAGGAAAAGTACCTCAAGAATGGATCACTTTCTTGGCCCCTCGTTGGTCTCTTGGGGAACAAGAAAACAGAACTCAATGGCTCTTTTGACACTTGAGGCTGAATATATAGCTGCTGCTTCATGCTGTGCTAAATTATTATGGATTAAGAAGCAGTTGAAAGACTTTAGAATCATATTTGAATGCGTTCCTCTACTCTATTATATACGAGTTCTCTCAACATGGAAAAGAATACAGTTCAACATAAGAGAACCAAGCACATCGACATCAGACATCACTTCTTGAGAGACAATGTTGAAAAAGGAAACATTCATATGTAACGATCACTTCTTGAGACAATGTTGAAAAAGGAAACATTCATATGTAATTTTGCAAGACCGAAGACCAGATAGAAGAAATCTTCAAAAAGGCCTCAAGAAGGGACCTGTTTGAGAAGAATCGGCTAAAGTTGGGGCTAATAAAGATGATCTAGTCTCACTTTGTCTCTTCTTTCTCTTCTTGAAATCTTTCTCCTTATTGGCGATGCTCAGACTATAGGTATCCAAGTGTGTAACTATCAAACTATTTCTAACTCATTTTCTTACCTTAATAGGTATACACACATGTTAAGCATGGGAGAAGCAAAAGTGGAGGTAGGACATATGTTGGGCAACATGATTTAGAACTTCAGAGAAGGCAACGGGTCCCCCTAACAGGTTAGTATTACACTCACTACTTACGAAAGTACATTAAAATTATTTTTGAATTTCTATGTACGATGATCTATTCCCACATTTCTTTACTATTGTCTTGTCACTTTAAACTCAATCGACATCTCCCTTCCCTAACTCGACACGTCACTCCCTCTCTATTGGATAACCCCATCCCAATCGTCCCTCTCACTTCACCTTCTTACTTTCAAACCTCAAATCTGAAAGAGAATTTGGAAAATCCTCTTTAGTAAAACCCATTTGTTCCCCTCTTTAGTTTTCTCCATTACATGATGTCTCGTCAATCTTCTCCATCCAAATCCTCTGAAGCCCTTTCTCTAGAAATTCCTCGTGAAGGTTTTGAAAACACCTTCTCTAAAACTCAAATCCCTCCTTCTTCTCATCCCATAGAGAACATAGCAATTCGAGCTTTATTTGTGGAATTTTCTACAAGCCCTCTCGACTCTATGTTCCCTCTGACTACAATGACAAGGGAAGTTCATTTTGACTTATATGATGGGGCGAAAAAAAAGGTTTGACCATATGGATTCCACAACTTCTAGTCATAAGGAAGAATCGTTGCCTGAAGGGATGTTGTTAGAAGGTTCAGTAGACTTGAGGAACGAGGTCAGTCTTTGAACATCCTCGCCATGGGGGATCGGTTAATAGTTTAAATTCTCACCTAGATAGCTCACGGTAAGTCAAAAGTTGGAAGTAGGGAAAAGGATGAAGAGCCTTCATCCTCTCCCCCTAATCTTGGATCTCTTGAACTAGTCTCTGCTCCTAAATGGGAGGAACCCTAGGAGTTCTAAATATCTAGCACGAGGTTGCAGAATCTGATGACAGCGAGGATGAGCAGCCTTTGTCTTGGAAAGTAAAGAAATTGCTTCCAAACATCAGTCTGCCCAGTCAGGGGACTTGGTCCACCCACTCAGTTCTAGGGCAAGCTCGCGAAAATTAATGGAGGATGCCTTGAAGGAAAACCAAGCCAAAACAACTTGAAGAAGAAAACTGTAAAAAGAGTATTTTTGGAGGAAGAGGTTGAGCCAAAAAATGTTCTTGACCCTGAGGAACATGGGACAGTCCTATCCCAACCTTCCACTGCTAGAAGTATGTAGGGACCAGGTTGAAAAAGAAAGACTCAAAGAAATGGATCACTACTGGAACAAAGAGAGAATAATGGGAAATGATTGAGGAGCATGAGCCTTTTGTTACTGCCAAAGCTATATGTAAATGCGAGCAAAGGCAGGGGAGGCCTCAGCAATAGAGGGACCTGTGCCTCTTCCAGGATAACTTAGTAAAAGGAATCTATGAAGTCTCTAACTCAAGAAGAGAGGTAGGCCGTACTGAAAACTTAAAAGGTGTTAAGGGGATGAGTCTTTGACCCAGAAGTGTCTAAAATATAGGGGATGACAGACTTGGTCGATATGGTTGTGTACTAGGACTAGAGTTATCTATTCACTCCTCCTATCCCAATTCTCAACCAGAAGGAAGTGATGTATTTTTATAATGAGATAGCTTTCACCACTGAAGGAAAGGACTTGAGCACAAAAGTGAATAGGGTTGAGATAACCCTTGACGAGCGAATGCTTGGGAAAACATTAGAGGTCCTTGCTAATAGGATCATGTTGGTGGAGGAGCAGTGCGCTTTCATAAAGCTCTTATCCTTGATTGGTAAGATGGAGAACTTAAGTAGGGAGTGGATTTTCAAGAATCAACTGACGGGAGAGTACCAACTGGTATTCAAATTTGTTAAGAAAGTGCTTCTCCCTAAAACTGAAAAGAGAACAATAGTAGGCATTACTGACCTTTTTATCATGGAGGCCCTTAGTACCTTTAAAGCCATTAGTCTACCGGTGATTATGATAGACATATGCACAAAGTGATGATGGTAAAGGATGGGAAGCACGACTTGGCTTATGGGTTCCTTTTAAATCGCGTGTTCAAATTCTTCAAGGTCCCTTGTGGACAAAGGATCACAGGGACCAGAAAAAGATGATCACTCTCACTTCCCTAGAAGAATGAAAATATGTGCGAAGAAGAGGTGGTGTCGGGAGTCAATCTACCTTGTCCGATCTCATATCTACCCAGAAGTCAAACATCGAAGTGGAGATGCTAATAGGGTTATTGGCTCAGCGGGATGCAGAGATTATACATCTAAAGGCTTCCTTGCAGCAAGGATTAATCACACCCATGGAGGAACCTTGTCATGACCCAAGCATGGACCCCGAATCAAGACACGAGATCTAGAACCACAAATGTCTCCAAGCTAACCCATGACACATACAAACCATAATTGCAAGCATAACTAAGCGGAACTAAAGCATGAACACAACAAAAGTGGAAGTCTGCATATTATAAATCATAAGCGTAGACAACAAGTCAACAACGCAGAACCATCTATACATAGTTGTCTGAAAAGCCTCTAATAATATGAGGAGCTGATGAGACAACACCCCCAACTAGATCGCTAAGTCTGGAATTGAAAGAAATAAAAGAAAGAGATATGAACCAAAACTACCTTCCTTGGATCATGAGGACTTACCAAAACTAGAATGATATTAGACTAAGCGGGAGCGAGCTAATGTTGAGACTGAGACTGATCACCCGAACCTATATGTAATACCCCTAAAGCCCAAAGATAATACACGGGACTTGAAACAGAGAAAACAAAAAATTATGCACCAGGTAACAGAACGAGTCGTTCTGTGACCCGTGGGGAAGACCACAAGTATTGAGGTGACTCGTGGTGAGGTACTAGACTTGAGTTGAATAATTGTTGATGGGGTCAACACAGGCATGACCACGAGTCGTGGTCAGACCCCACGACCCGTGGAGTCAACCGTGGCCAAGGGAAGCGGAAGGAGGAGTTTGAGGTGGCAGTGTACCTTACGGATAGACCCCAAAAGTCATGGTCAGACACCACGATTCGTTAGGTGAATCGTGGTCAGCAGGTAACTAATGATATGAAGTTTGAGGCTGTGGAGGTAACAAGTGGTGACCACGATTAGTGGTCACCGGCAATGAATCGTATGATGGCCCGTCATGAGTCCCCGGAGAAATTCCGACAGTGTACCCAATGATTAATGTAAAAACCCGTGGTTGGTGGCAATAAATCGTTAGGTCCCTCATGGGGATAGACGAGCAGTTCTTTTCTGTGAAGTTATTAAGGGTATTCTTGTCATTCCTATGATCTAAGGTCCTATACTACGTTGTTTTAAGCCATTTTCAGGGTGTATTAAGAAAGGTTAAGTCATTCTAGCCTATTCTAAACCCATGCATGCAAGTTAGGGAGTTGGAGAGAAGTTCAAGCTTAAACCCTTCCAATTCTTCTCAAATTCCTCTTGGGTAATCAAAGAAGTGTAAAAATCAACCTTAATAAGATATGTAGGGTTATGAATGGGTGAATCCATTCACACCCATGCCAATCTCTCTCTAAATCATGAAATTCCTATGTTAATTCTATGGGGTTCTAACCCAATGCATGAAATTCTTAATTCTCTACATGGACATGATTTAAATGTATTTCTACTATTGAATTATGATTCATGGGCAAGTTTTGCGTTGTTTTCATTAGAATAATGTTTTGAGTTTTTAAAAAAAATTAAAATGCCCATTTATGAGAAGTTCATGAAAGTTAAGATTTATGATGAATGTCCGTGTATGATGAAGTATTAATGATGAAAAACATGTTTTTAGGTTACTCATGTTTATAATCATATTTTCAAGTGAATTGCGTATTTCCACGTATATTAAAATATGGGGCAATTCCCACATGTTCAAGAACGATTTATGATTTATGGTATGAATTTCATGATTGATCGATTTATGACATTAGTAGATTTATGGGCCCTTGATTCATGGCTAAACATGTATGTAAATGGGGATCAACGATGTTAATGTTTATCTAGCCATGAATCTCATGAATGATGTTT
Organism: Datura stramonium; assembly: GCA_018107945.1. Classification (NCBI taxonomy): domain Eukaryota; kingdom Viridiplantae; phylum Streptophyta; class Magnoliopsida; order Solanales; family Solanaceae; genus Datura; species Datura stramonium. The sequence goes on along the minus strand of JACEIK010003294.1, from coordinate 128,194 downwards.
ATGATTTACGTACGAGCCTAATGTGCATGTTTTTGAGAGCAGTGTCTAGCACCGAGTAGCCCGGCGTTCAAAGGACTACGCCGGTGTCTCATAACTATGTGCCACCGTAGGTTCATATTGATACATTACAATGTTAATGTATACCCTCTTTCGTGATATCACATAATGCACGTCCCTTGCCTGGCAAGCCAGGGACGGCTCTTCCCACTTGAGTGAGATAGTTGGGGCATGGTGTAAGGCTCTACCATGATGCTGTCGGTTATGACGAGCCCTCCCATTGTTCCATATATTTTATGCATTGTTATGTTTATGTTACTTTGGCTGAAGTGATGATTTATAAAGTTTCTCTTATGACTATGATATTGAATGGATTACAAATGTTTTGGAAACCTTGAGCCTTATGTTACGTTATGGTATTTATGTTATGAGCATGTTGACCTACTCTCATGATCTCTTATGAAATTTTATGTATTTTAAATGTCTGTTTTACTTACTTTTCATACTCGGTACATTCCACGTACTGACCGCATACTCTATGCTGTATTGTTTCATGGTACAGGCTCCGATCTTCAGACCCAGCACCGTCATTAGCCTATTCCCGGAGTTAGCATCCAGCTTATTGGTGAGTCCTCATTCTTTGAGGACCAGTTTGATATCAGTTATCTCTTTATGTTTAGTTTTCTAGATTTGTCGGGTTAGTTGGGGGTGTTGTCCCATCAACCCATCAGATATGTTAGAGGCTTTCAGACTATGTGTAGTATTCAACTATCATGTGTGAAGTGCGTTTTGATTTCTATGTTATATCATAGTTATGCTTATGCTCTTTCATTATTTTGAGTACCACTTTATTGATATTGAGTTAGATGTATGTTCATGCCATGGGTCGACTTGGAGTCTCTTGGGGCTCCTTGTCCCGTATTACGATCCTGGTCTACGTTCAGGTCGTGAAAAACTTGGTATAAGAGAAATAGGTTGAAGTGTCCTAGGGTGTTTGAAATCCGTGTTAAGTAGAGTCTTTTTCATGTGTGTGAATTGTGCCACACATATGACAAAGAGAATACGATACGTTTAGGAAATGTTCCCTTCTTTCATGATCTATGTCGTGTGATGAAATGTCCCCCTATCCTTCTAACTCATGATATTTGCGATTGCAGAATCATGGCTTCCCATGGAGTTAATGGTAGAAGGATTGGGAATGGAAACAACCACGAGGATGGCAACAACAAGACCCACCAGTCCAGGAGCACCATGCATTGGAACCGGTTGCCCATGTGAGTTTCGGGCAGCTATTCAGATGCTAGCGTAGTCCTTGACCGCTCAGGTCAACTAGAAGGCAGTGATGCATATTCTACAAAATGGAAATACAGTGACAACTTGATTCAGAAGGTTTTTGAGAATGAAGCCGCCAGAGTTCCTTGGGTCAAAAGTAGATGCGGACCCGCATGAGTTCATTGATGAGATTGTGAAGATCACCCAAGTCATGGGGGTAAAGGGGGTTGAGTGTGCTGATTTGGCCTCATATTAGTTGAAAAAGGTTGCGCACATCTGGTTTCAACAATGGAAAGATGGCAGGGCCACCGGAGCGGGCCTTATCACTTGGGAGGAGTTCCATGTTGCGTTCCTAGATCGGTTCTTCCCTCGTGAGATGAGGGATTTGAAGGCAGCCGAATTCGTGAATCTTAAGCAGGAGAGGATGAAGGTACAAGAGTATGCCCTTGAGTTCACTCGCTTATCAAAGTATGCCCCAGAGTTAGTGGTTGATCAGAGGGCGCGAGTGAGCAGGTATGTTCATGGGGTGGCGAACTACTTGGACAAAGATTGCAGGACTTCTATTCTCCACCAAGATATGGCTTTCCCCCAGATAGTCTTGTACGCCCAGCAGATGGAGGTGGCGCATATGAGGGAGAGAGAGGCCAAAAGGGCCCAGACAAATAGCTATGGGTTTACTCAGCAGAGATTCGATAGTGGTCACCACCCTCAGATTCAGCAGAGGTCACTAGCTCTAGCACCATCATCAGAAAGTGTTCCATCTAGACCCAAGGGTGATCAAAGTAGAAGAGCCTCAGGTTCAAGGGATTAGAGAGGCATGCACATAAAGCGCACCTTTCCAGCCTACAGGAAGTGTGGAAGGAGTCATGTCGGGGAGTGCTTTCTCAGCTCAGATATCTATTATGGGTGCGCTAGATCCGGCCACATGCGCTGAGCATGTCCATTTGCTAAAAAGGATAATGATAGAGGCCGTGCACAAACTAGCAGGTCAGCAGCAGCTCCAGCACGCCCAGTTCCGCAGGGGGCATCCACTAGGACGGGCAGAGGCAAAATAGATTCTATGCCCTTGTCTCGTGTCAGGAGCAGGAGACTTCACCGGATGTGGTTACTAGTATGTTACGAGTGTTTCAACTTGATGCTTATGCTTTGTTAGATCCGGGGGCTACCTTGTCTTTTGTGACACCTTATATTGCTAGTAGCTTTGGAGTTAGTTCCGAAATTCTGTCTGAACTATTCTCAGTCTCTACTCCCATTGGTGATTCAGTTGTACCTAAGCGAGTGTATAGAAGTTTCCTGATCACAGTATTGTAGAAAGTCACCTCCGCAAACGTAGTAGAGTTAGCCATGAATTACTTTGATATTATTCTCAGCATGGATTGGTTGTATGCATGTTATGCTTCTGTTAATTGTAGAACCCATGTGGTGGAGTTTCGTTTTTCGGGTGAGTCAGTCTTAGAGTGGAAGGGTAGTTCATCCGTACCTGTAGGTCGCTTTATTTCCTATCTTAAGTCCAGGAAGATGATTTTCAAAGGTTGTGTGTACCATCTAGTTAGGGTTAAGGATGTTGAGTCCGAGACCCCGACTATCCAACCACTTCTAGTGGTATGTGAGTATCCAGAAGTGTTCCTTGATGATTTACCTGGTGTCCCTCCCGAGAGGGAAATCAATTTTGGAATTAACCCTCTTCCCAACACACAACCTATATCTATTCCTCCCTACAAAATGGCTCTAGCTGAGCTAAAAGAGTTAAATGAGTAGTTGAAGGATCTTTTGGATAAGGGTTTCATTAGGCCGAGCAAGTCTGTCACGACCCGAACGTACACCCGTATCGTAGACACGGGACAAGGAGTCTTGGGAGACCCCAAGTCGACCCATGGAGTAAGCATACATCTAATTCATTCACATAAGCGGAAGACTTAATATAAGGAAACGAAATCATGACATCACCACAAGGAAAAGACAATACATGATCCATACATGACGACTGAATATAACTAATAGTCTGAAAAGCCTCTAATCATGAAAGACGGGTTGAAGGGTCAATACCCCAACTAACCCTACAATACTGAAATTGAAAGAGAACAATAGAGTCTGAACATATGGCCCTCAGAACATGAGGACTCACTAAATAAGCGATGGTGAACTCTGAAGAGCTACTGAGGTGGGTGAGCCTGAGAGCTGGGTCCTGTATCATGAAATGATACAACATTGAAAGTATGTGGTCAGTACGTAGAATGTACCGAGTATGAAAGGTACGTAAAATGGACATTTAAAATATATAAAACTCATAAATGATTAAAAGAGTAGGACATCATACTCATATCGCAAACATCATAACATAACATAAGGCTCAAGGTTTTCAAAACATTTGTAATACAAACATAATCATAATTATAGGAGAAAAGCTTTACTTAACATGACTTGAGACAAAATACATAATCATAACATGCATAATTCATGAGGAACAGTGGGAAATTCTCTTAACTGACATACCCCATATGAGCACACATGAAGTCTTACTTGTAAACCTAGTAGGGAGGCCGTTCGTACCTTGCCAAGGGTAGAACCATGAAGGGCGTAATATCACCATGAAAAGGGCCATTTGGGATGGGGACAGTAACAACTGAGGTCCCAACATACCTACAACAACACGTAGTTTATGAGATTTGGGGCAAAACCTGAGCCTCGAACCTACTCGGTGTTTGATACTACTCTCAAAATATATATAGTGCTCATAGTATAACATGCATGAATTCATGTGCCAGTTAAATCATGATAATAATAAACATACTTGTACGTACGTGAACTAGCCATGACATAAAGCTCGTGAGTCGGCCAAAACATAATTCATAAATCATAGGTTCCATGCATACTTGAAAATCATACGTATAACTTGTAAATCATCAAATCATAATGGGTAGTTGAGTAAAACCATATTTCAAATCATAAAACATGATGGGTTTGTAAATATCAACAATTGAAGTGAAGATCATAAATCGATTCATCATGGGTCATACATAATTAGGCTTAATTTCAAGATAATTTAATAATCGATAACATTATAAATAAATTAAATTACAAAATATGATCAAAACACCATAGAATATAATAAGGTTCAAGAATCACAAGACCCATTTACAATCATTAGATTTTTATACCAATCTACTTCAAAACCCCATAAATTTTTGGATAGAATTTTCATGAAATCATAGTGAATGGGAACGGGTGTGGAATAAAACACCCATTGATAGCCTTACATACCTGAAAACAACTGATTCTTAACCTCTCTTGAATGCCCAAGAAGGAATTGGAAGGATTTTGAAGAGGGAAGCCTTGAATTGCCCTTGAAGACTTCTCTATACTCTTTCATGCATGAATGGGGACTTAAAATAGATTATCCTTCTAAAAACCCACCTTTCATAAGCTAAAATGACGTAGTTTAGGGCCCTAGGACTTAGGAATTATGAAAAGACCCTTACTGAATTCGCAGGAAAATACTGCCAGGTGGTCCTAACGGACGACTTGACGGATCGTGGTCCTTAGCAACGACTCGTTGCCTGGCTCGTCAAGTACATTACCTCAAATACTTCACTTTACACATAAATCACCCCACACTTACACCATGACTCGTTACCTCACCCAACGGGTCGTGGTCAGCTTCCGTTAGGTACACTACCTAAATTCACCATGGGACCCCATGGAGGACACCACGAATCGTGGTGAGTGACCACGACTTGTGGTCACCATCCGTGGTCCACACTGCCCAACTATCCTGGCCAAGCCTCCAGTCTAGGCCACGGGTGACCTCACGAGTCGCGGGGCCTGACCAAGACTCATGGTCATGATCGTGGTGACCCCCAGACCAGTCCACCTCCCTGCTTAACCAAGAGTTACTTCACGACTTGTGGTCACTCATCACGAGCCACTTTACGGATCGTTCTGTGATCTGGTGCGTAATTTTAGCTTTTCACTACTTTAACTCCCGGGTCTGATCCTTGGGTTCCCGGGGTATAACAAAGTCCTTGTGGGGTGCACCAGTTCTCTTTGTCCGAAAGAAATATGGTTCTCTTCGTATGTGTATTGATTATCGAAAATTGAACAAGGTCACCATCAAGAAAAGGTATCCTCTACCAAGGATTGATGATTTATTTGATGAGCTTTAGGGTGCCAAGTGTTTTTCGAAGATAGATCTCAGATCTGGGTACCATCAGCTCAGAGTTCGGGAGAGTGACATCCTGAAGAAAGCCTTCAGGATGTGGTATGGTCATTATGAGTTTGTAATTATGTCTTTTGGACTAACAAATGCTCCTGCAGCTTTTATGGACTTAATGAACAGGGTGTTCAAGACATACCTGGATATGTTTGTGATTGTGTTTACTGATGACATCCTGATATACTCTCAGAGCGAAGAAGAGCATGCCACTCATTTGAGGGTTGTGCTACAGACTCTCAGGGATCACCGACTATATGCTAAATTCAGCAAGTGCGAGTTTTGGTTGAACTCAGTGGCGTTTTTGGGCCATGTGGTATCAAGTGAGGGAATAAAAGCGGACTCTAAGAAAATTGGAGATTTTTTGAAGGTTTCTCATCTATCGCAGAACCCTTGACCAAATTTATCCAAAAGAAGGTGAAATTCCAATGGCTGAAGGCTTGTGAGAATAACTTCCATGAGTTGAAGACTCGACTCACCTCAACACCGGTGTTGACCCTACCCGAGGGTACTGATGGGTTCATGGTGTATTGTGATTCTTCAAGGATTGGACTTTGGTGTGTATTGATGCAACACGGGAGAGTTATAGCATATGCCTCTGGACAACTGAAAGTTCATGAGAATAATTACTCGACCCATGATCTTGAATTGGCAGTGGTGGTATTTTCCATGAAAATATGTCGACACTATTTGTATGGGGTCCAAGTGGATGTGTTTACGGACCATAAGAGTTTACAATATGTGTTTACCCAGAAGGATCTCAATCTTCGGCAGAGGAGGTGGTTGGAGCTACTCAAGGACTATGATTTGAGTGTCCTTTATCATCTGGGTAAGGCCAACGTAGTGGCAGACGCACTTAGTAGACTCTCTATGGCGAGTGTGTCCCATGTGGACGAGGGGAGGAAGGAGCTAGTGAAGGATGTGCATCAACTTGCAAGAATGGGAGTTCGGTTGGTAGACTTGACCGATGGCGTGTTATTGTTTAGAATGGATTAGAGTCATCCTTGGTGACTGATGCAAAGGCTAGGCAAGACGAGGACCCCATTTTGGTAAAGTTAAAGGAAGCTGTTTCAAAATCAGAAAGTAGAGGTCTTCTCCAAAGGGGGATGAGGTTTGGAAAGAAAGGAAAACTCAACCCTCGTTATGTTGGCCCCTACCGGATTGTGAAATGGGTTGGAAAGGTGGCATATGAATTGGAGTTTCCCTCAGAATTATCTTCTGTGCATCCTATATTCCATGTATCGCTCTTAATGAAGTGTTTGGGAGATCCAGCTCTAGTTGTCCCGGTGGATAGTGTCAGTGTGAAAGACAGCCTTACTTATGAAGAGGTTCCGGTGGAAATACTAGATCGTTAGATTCAAAGGCTAAGGAACAAGGAAGTAGATTCAGTCAAAGTTTTATGGAGGAATTATCATGTTGAAGGAGCTATGTGGGAAGCTGAAGCAGACATAATGGCTAGATACCCAAATTTATTCTCTACCATTTCAGTTCCAGCTTGAGGTATCAGTTTTTCCCTAAAACTCTATTTAGTTTTCATGTTCAGTTTATGTGCCCCAGTTCCTTTTATGTATGTGGATATGTATATGATTCATGAATTCAGTTCAACCATGTAGTTGAATCGGAGTTAGTCATTCTGTCAGTTTTCAGCTTAAATGATTAGTATTTGAATGTGCTGATTGCATTTCTCTATTTTCTGTATGTTTTCCAACATTTGAGGACGAATGTTTCCAAGGGGGAGATATTGTAATACACCGAAATCCCAAAGATTAGACCCCAGAGTTGAAATAGAGAAAATCAAAAATTTTGCACCAGGTCATAGAACGAGTTATTTTGTGACCCGTGGGGAAGACCACGAGTTGTGAGGTGACTCATGGTGAGGTACTGGACTTGAGTTGAAAAATTGTTGATAGGGTCACCATGGGCATGACCACGAGTCGTGGTCAAACCCCACTACCTTGAGTCAGTCGTGGCCAAGGGAAGTTGGAAGGAGGAGTTTGAGGTGGCAGTGTACCTTAGGGATAGACCTCACGAGTCGTGGTCAGACACCACGATTCATTGGGTGAATCATTGTCAGCAGGTAACTAATGATCTGAAGTTTGAGGCAGTGGAGGTAACGAGTGGTGACCATGAGTCGTGGTCACCGGTAATGACTCGTATAATGGCCCGTTATGAGTTCCAGATGAAATTCCGACAGTATACCCAATGATCGATGTAACGACCCATGGTTGGTGGCAATGACTCATTAGGTCCCTTGTGGGGACTGACTAGCAATTATTTTCTGTGAAGTTATTAAGGGTATTCTCATCATTCCTATGCTCTAAGATCCTATACTACGTCGTTTTAAGCCATTTTCAGGGTGTATTAAGAAAGGTTAAGTCATTCTAGCCTATTCTAAACCCATACATGCAAGTTAGGTAGTTAGAGAGGAGTTCAAGCTTAAACCCTTCAAATTCTTCTCAAATTCCTCTTAGGCAATCAAAGAAGTGGAAGAATCAACCTTAATTAGGTATGTAGGGTTAGGAATGGGTGAATCCGTTCACACCCATGCCCAATCTCTCTCTAAATCATGAAATTCCTATGTTAATTCTATGGAGTTTTAAACCAATGCATGAAATTCTTAATTCTCTACATGGGCATGATTTAAATGTATTTCTACTATTGAATTATGATTCATGGGCAAGTTTTACGTTGTTTTCATTAAAATCATGTTTTGAGTTTTTTTAAAATTAAAATGCTCATTTATGAGAAGTTCATGAAAGTTAAGATTTATGATGAATGTTCGTGTATGATGAAATATTAATGATGAAAAGCATGTTTTCAAGTTACCCATATTTATAATCATGTTTTCAAGTGAATTGAGTATTTCCAAGTATGTTAAAGTATGGGGAAATGCTCACATGTTCAAGAACAATTTATGATTTATGGTATGGATTTCATGATTGAATGATTTATGACATTGACCGATTTATGGGCTCTTGATTCATGGCTAAACATATATGTAAACAGGGATCAATGATGCTAATATTTATCTAGCCACGAATCTCATGAATAATGTTTATGATTTACGTACGGGCCTAATGTGCATGTTTTTGGGAGCAGTGTCTAGCACCGAGTAGCCCGACGTTCAAAGGACTACGCCGGTGTCTCATAACTATGTGCCACCATAGGTTCACGTTGATACATTACAATGTTAATGGATCCCCTCTTTTGTGATATCACATAATGTACGTCCTCTGCCTAGAAAGCCAGAGACGCTCTACCCACTTGAGCGAGATAGTTGGGGCATCATGTAAGGATCTACCATGATGGTGTCAGTTATGATGAGTCCTCCAATTTTTCCGCATGTTTTATGCATTGTTATGTTAATGTTACTTTGGCTCAAGTGATGATTTATAAAGTTTCTCTTATGACTATGATACTGAATGGATTACGAATGTTTTGAAAACCTTGAGTCTTATGTTACATTATAGTATTTATGTTATGAGCATGTTGTACTACTCTCATGATCTCTTATGAAATTTTATGTATATTAAGTGTACGTGTTACTTACCTTGCATACTCGGTACATTCCACGTACTGACCGCATACTCATATTGTATCATTTCATGATACAGGCTCCAATCTTCAGACCCAGCACCGTCATTAGCCAATTCCTAGAGTTAGCATCCAGATCATCGGTGAGTCCTCAGTCTCTGAGGACTAGGTTGATATCAGTTATCTCTTTATGTTCAGTTTTATAGACTTTTCGGGTTAGTTGGGGGTGTTGTCCTATCAGGCTTTCAGACTATGTGTAGTATTCAGCTATCATGTATGAAGTGCGTTTCGCTTTCTATGTTATGTCATGGTTATGATTCCACTATGTCGCTATTCTGAGTATTCCTCTTTATTGATATTGAGTTAGATGTATGTTCATGTCATGCGTCGACTTGGAGTCTCTCGGGGCTCCTTGTCCTGTGTTACGATCTGGGTTACGTTCGGGTCGTGACACTATATCATGAGATGATATAGCATGGAGTATGCATTTAGTACTTTGAATGTACTGAAGAAGTAGTAAAAGAAAAACATACTCATAATACGGTAAAACAAGGCTGTGAGTAAAAGCTAACCTAAAACATGAGAATAAGGCACGTGCTGATATCATAATAGTAAAATAGTCATAAACATGAGTTATTCATCATAAGGCGAAGTATAATGACCCAAGGTTTGAGAGTAGAAATCATAAATAAAAGCTAATAAACTATTCAATGGGTCAAATCTGCTATAAAACATAGTATTATAAGTCATGAACATGAATATCTTAAAACATGAGGAACAATGGGAGACTCATCATAACTGACACCATCAGGATAGAGCTTATATGATGCCCCAACTATCTCACTCAAGTGGCAGAGTCGTCCCAAGATTGGCAAGGAAAGAAATGATTAAGGTGTGATATTACTCGTGAATACCCGTAGGGCTTGAACATGAATATATACCTATGGTGGAACGTAGTTATGAGACTCGGGGTTTGCTTGAACCCTTAGCCTACTCGGTGCTAGACATTACTCCCCCAAAAGCAAACCCTTAGCCTACTCGGTGCTAGACATTACTCCCAAAAACATGCACATGGCTCATAATAATCATCATGAAAACATACTTGATCTTGAATGGGCTTATCTAAATCATGAAATCATAATCATACTTGACATACATGAAATAGCTATAAAACTTTTTCCATTGAGTTGGCCATAATACATAAACTTGAGTTTCATGAAAATCATAC
>JACEIK010003294.1:70462-80691 GCA_018107945.1 Datura stramonium | reverse complement strand
TTATGAGTTGTTGGGACAAGGCCCTATCTAACTCTAAGTCTAGTTGAAAGAAATATAACTGAAAAGAAATAATCCTCATCCTCGAAAGATGAGGACTCACCAATGATGCAGCTGAAAACTTCAGAGCGAGATCTACTAATGGTGCTGAGTTTGAGAACCTGCAGTTGTATCATAAACCAATACAGCATAAAAGGTATGCATCAGTACTTTGAATGTACTGAGTAAGTTGGAGAAACCATAACACGAAGAAATAAATAACTGAGCTAGGAAGACATGCAATGACCAACTGAAATGCTGAAACTGAATAAATTGTGATATACTGAGATGGTCAAAATGACCCTATATAATGGTCAAAGACGTGCACTAAATATGAGTTACTAATATGAAATATTGTACTGAACTAATCTTAACTGAGCAATTTGGAACTGTTCTAACTGAGCTAATTTGAGACTGAATTGAACTGACTAGTAGGAGAGTCTATAACCGACACATAACAACGTGAGCTAGACGTGGAGTCCGATGTATACATCCCATCAGTAGGACCCAATATACCTTGCCAGGGTATAAAGGCATGAATTGAGTGAACACAGGTCTGGGGCCATGAGGCCAATAGAATATAACCTACGGTGGCAATGTAGTTCTTGGAACCTAGGTGCGCTAGAACCCTGGTCCGCTTGGTGCTAAGTCCTACTCCCACTGGATAGTCCTAGATGGACTACTAAGCTGATAGCTCCAAACTAGGGCCCAAGACTAAGTCAGGAATACCTATCTTGAAGTACCCTGAGAGTCTTATCGGACCGAATTCTATAACCGGTGTTCTAAGACTAGTCAGAGCTGCTTGTCTGGAAGTGTCGTAACTGTCTAAAGAACAAACTACAATACGAAACTGGGGTCCTAAGGCTGGTTAGAGCTTCTTATCTAGAAGTGTCATGACCGCCTAGAGAACCATTAAAATCTGATAACTGATTCTAATATTGATAACTTGGAGGCATCACTGACACCTTAAGAATTAACTATAGTCAAACTGATCAGCTGACATTTTTGGACAACACTGAGTGTAATAATCTGATTGATACTGTACATGTATATCTGACTAAAATTTCCACGTACACTAACCATATGAGGATCTCAAAACTGATAGAATCAAGATACAAGGAAACTAGTCCACACGCAAGATCCTAAATTCTACTGAAATGAGACTTAGGGCTAATTTATTCCACAAGATACGATTCACATAAATGTATATAAATAGGGAATAATAAGCAACTAAAATCATGAGAAATATATTTTAAAGATATAAGTGTGACAATCTTCTACATTTCGAATCCCCAGGGCTAAACTAAAAGACGAAAATAGCGAAGATTTTGAGGACACAAGGGAAGAACTATTCCCTTGTTGAATTTCCACATACCTGGCTTAGAAATCCTTGAAGAGGAAAGCTTGAAATTCTGCACTGCTGAGGAAACCTAGTTCTTGCTTCGGAGAAGAAGTACAATCGTTCTTTTTGAGAGTTAATGTGGGAAATGAGGGGGAAACCGTTCAATCCCCCTAATATCTCTGAAAAAATTCTTAAAAGGACGCAGTTTAGGGACTAAATAGCTGGGAAATTACAAAAATAACCCTGGAAATAAAATCTAAAAACTGGCCGACAAGGTCCTAACGGGTCACTCAACAAGTCGTTGGTTGTGACCATGACTCGTTGCGACCACTCGTTGCTCCCACTGCCTGGGACTAGAAAACACTAGATCTGGCAACGGGGGTCACCACGACTCGTTGAATGAACCAACGGGTAATTGGTTCCTCTCATGGCCATTGTAAGAGGAAACCTGGAGGATCTGATGACAGGTGACACAACGACTTGTTGGTTGACCCAACGGGTCGTTATGTCCAGTCGTTAGGTTCACTAAAGGATTTTCTAAAAATGCTCTAAGTTGAAACGACGGGTGATGATAATTACTCATCGTCAGAAACAATGGGTTGTTGTTTCCACTCGTCGTCACTGGAAGTGGATTTATGGGTTTTCACCCAACGAATCTCACAATAGGTCGTTGTTTCTGAAAATGACTCGTTGGTTGAGTCCTGGGGTCCTGGAAAGGATTTCTATTCTGGGAAAACCACGACTGCCAGGATGACTCATTGTTTCTCACAATGAGTCATTCCTTGTCTCGTGGGTTCCCGAGAGACCAAACCCTGCTGACCATGACTGAGATAGCGAGTCGTTGGAGATGACCACAACTTGTTGTCTTAGTCGTTCTGAGCCATTTTCCTAGTTTTCTTCTAAATTTTTCTTTCAAGGTCTGAGTCTGTCCACGAAAGTTTTGGGGTGTTACAATATCTCCCCCTTGGGATCATTCATCCTCGAATGAAGACTAAAGCTGCTGGAAAACTAGGAAAAGAGCTGAAGAAATTCCTAGACTTAGACTATGAGCTGGTTTCTAAAGGAGTAACTGACTCTGAGATGACATAACCGTACTAACAGAGCTGATGCAACTAGAATTCTCATAGAACATTTAAATAGAACTGATGAGTATGGAACTGAACAGAGTACTAAGGAAGAATTTAGTACCTAATGCCGGAACTGAACTGGAAGGGAATAAGTGAGGGTATCTGGCAACCATGTCTACTTTTTCTTTCCATGTGGCTCCCTCAACTAGTTGGTTCCTCCACAAAACTTTCACCGAAGTTACTTCCTTGTTTCTTAACTTATGAACCTGATGGTCAAAAATCTAAACTGGTACCTCTTCGTAAGAGAGACTGTCTTTTATTTCCACGTTGTCTAGTGGCACAACTGAAGTTGTATCACCGATGCACTTCTTCAATAGTGACACATGATAGACTGGGTGCACTGATGCTAACTCTAGAGGTAGTTCTAATTCATATGCCACACTGCCAATTCGCTTCAAAATTATGTAGGGTTCCACATATCTCGGACTAAGTTTTTATTTCTTCCCAAATCTCATCACCTCTTTCATGGGTGAAATTTTTAGATAAACCCAATCATCCACTACAAACTCTAATTTTCTTCTCCTCATATCAGCATAAGATTTCAGACGGCTTTGCACTATTTTTAACCCCTCCCTGATAAGTTGCACCTTTTGCATTGCCTCGTGAATTGAGTCTTGCCTATTAGAGTAGCTTCACCAACCTTAAACCACCCCATAGGAGATCTACACCTCCTACCATATAATGCCTCAAACAGGGCCATCTGGATACTAGAGTTCTAGTTGTTGTTGTACGCAAACTCGATGAGAGGTAGGTGATTATCCCAACTACCCTTGAAATTGATCAAACACGCTATCAACATGTCTTTTAAAGTCTGTATAGTCCGTTCAACTTGTTCATCTGTCTGTGGGTGAAAAGTTGTGCTGAGCTTGACATGGGTACCGAGTCCCTTATGAAAATACTTCCAGAAATGAGAGGTGAACTGGGTACCTCTATCTGAAATAATGGACAATGGCACCCCATGAAGTCTGACCAACTCCCGAATATAAAGCTTGGCATAATCCTCAGCTGAGTCAGTAGTTTCAACTGGGAGGAAGTGTGCTGACTTAGTCATCAGGTCTACTATCACCCAGATTGAGTCATACTGCTGACGTGTCTGAGGTATACCTATAATAAAATCCATATTTACTTCTTCCCACTTCCATCTGGGTATGCTAATATCTTGAGTCATACCTCCCGATCTCTGGTGTTCTACCTTTATCTGCTGGTAGTTGGGGCACTTAGCTACAAATTCTACAATGTCTCTCTTTGTGTCATTCCGCCGGTAAATATCCCGTAACTTACAATACATCTTAGTAGCACCTGGGTGAATAGAATATCTCGAACTATGTGCTTCAGCCAGTATCTACTATCTCAAGTCACCCACATCCGGTATGCATAATCTTCCGTGGTAATGGAGCACACCATCTCCCCCTTGGGAGAAAGCCTCCAGTTCTTTTCTGAGAATCACCTCCTTCAGCTTAAGAAATATGGGATTTTCATCATTCCTTGACTTAACTTTAACTACCAACGAGGAATTTGACCCACTCTGCACAACTATTCTGCCCTTAGTTGTATAAACCAACGGCACTCCCAACCGAGCTAACCTGTGGATATCCTTTGCTAGTTCCTTTTTGCCCATTTCAACATGAGCCACGCTCCCCATAGATATCCTGCATAGGGTGTCAGCCATCACATTGGCTTTTCCTGGGTGATACAGCACACTCATGTCATAGTTCTTTAGTAGCTCCAACCATTTTCTCTGACGAAGATTTAGATCTTTCTGACTGAACATATACTGAAGGCTTTTGTGATCGGCGAAAACATCAACGTGAGCCCCGTAAAGGTAGTGCCTCCATATTTTCAATGCAAACACCACCACTGCCAAGTCCAAGTCATGAGTCAGATAGTTCTTCTTATGAACCTTGAGTTTTCTAGAGGCGTAAGCTATCACCTTACCCCGCTGTATCAAAATGCAACCGAGTCCTACTCTAGAAGCGTCACAATACACTACAAACACATTTGTTCCTTCCGGTAAGGTCAACACTGGGGCGGTAGTGAGTCGAGTCTTTAACTCCTGGAAACTCTTCTCACATGCATCTGACCACTAAAATTTCACCTTTTTCTAAGTCAACCTAATCATGGGGATGCAATAGAGGCGAAACCTTTCACAAAGCGTTGGTAATAACCAGCTAGACCTAAGAAACCTTTGTTATCCTTTGGTGAAGCATGTCTTGGCCAGTTTTTCACCGCTGCTATCTTTTGAGGATCGACCTAAATACCCTCACCTGAGACCACGTGACCAAGGAAAGTCATAGACTTCAAGAAGAATTCACATTTGCTGAATTTTGCGAACAACTGGTACTCTCTGAGAATCTGATGTGCTATCCTCAGGTGTTTAGCATGTTCTTCCTCATTTTTGGAATATACCAGAATTCATCAATGAACACAATGACAAACATGTCTAGATACTGCTTGAAGACTTTGTTCATCAGGTCCATGAAGGCTACAGAGGCATTAGTTTGTCCAAAGGACATAACCACGAGCTTATAGTGACCATACCGAGTTCTGAAAGTTGTTTTGCAGTATGTCACATTCTATGACTCTTAGCTGATGATACCCCGACCTGAGATATATCTTGGAGAAACACCTGGCTCCCTGAAGCTGATCGAATGAGTTGTCAATCTTTGGTAGGGGATACCTATTCTTGACTGTGACCTTGTTCAATTGACGGTAATCGATGCACATTCTGAGGGTACCCTCTTTATTTCGCACGAATAGTACTGGACCATCCCAGGGAGAGATGCTGGGTCTGATAAAACCTTTATAAAGATAGTCCTTTAACTTCTCCTTCAACTCATTAAGCTCAGCTGGAGCCATTCTGTAAGGAGGGATAGAGATGGGCTGAGTGTCTGGAAGATGTTCTATGCTGAAGTCTATTTCCCACTCAGGAGGGACTCCAGGAAGATCTTCGAGAAACACGTCAGGGAACTCACTGCCAACTGGAACTGACTGAATAGTCGGGGTCTCAGAGATGGAATCATTGGCCCGAACTAGATGATAAATACACCCTTTGGAAATAAGCTTTTTGTCTTGAAGGTAGGAAATAAACCAGCCCTTAGGCGCTGAACTACTGCTCGTCCACTCTAAAGCTGGCTCATTTGGGAACTGAAACCTGACTACCCTAGTTCTGCAGTCGACTGAGGCATAACCGGAGTGTAACCAATCCATGCCAAGAATGAGATCAAAGTCAACCATGTCTAAATCTACAAGATCAGCTGGAATGACCTTATTGAAGATTGAGACTAGGCAGTTTCTATACACCCAGTTGGCTCTAACTGACTCACCAACTGGGGTGGAGACTGAGAATGGTTTATAGAGGACTTCTGGAATGATATCGATCTGGACAACTACGTAGGAGTCATGAACGATAGTGTGGCTCCTGGATCTAATAGGGCATACATGTCTAGATGAAGAAGGCATAACATACTCGTGACCACGTCAGGTGAGCTCTCCTGATCCTGACGAGGGGACTAAACATAAAAATGGTTTTGGCACTGGCCACTATCTGTACTTGGAGTGTTGTCATGCTGTGCTGGTTAGCCTGCTAGAGCTGCTAAAGAGGTTGATTGTGATCTCCCCTTTCCCACTGACGGGCATTCTTTGAGCCGATGCCAAGTTTTCCAAACCCAAAACAACCGTCTCGACCCTGAAGGCACTCTCTAGGATGATTCTTTCTATACTTAGGGTGACATGTTGGGTAGCTGTAGCGATTGCAGGTCTATGACTCTGGGATTGTGAGCTAGATGCTCCACCCCTCCGATCCTTGCATGACTAGAAAGTAGGGGCACTGGCTGAAGTGGGTGCTGGAGCCCTCTGCTATTGCTGCTGCTACTGTGGGCGACTACTACCATCATATTTTTGGTGGCCATAATCTGTCTAGACAGTTCTTGCCCGTTTGTACTCTCAATCCAAGTCTTTTAGTTTTTCTTCCTCAATATGTTGGGCATGTACTATGAGGATGGAGAGATCGATATCCTTAATAAGCATTGCAGTCCCGCACTCTTTGAGGAACAAGTTTGATACTCCATTAAGAAACTTCAACATATGAGCCCTTGGCTCGGCTACCATCTTTGGAGCATACTTAGACAGTCTTGTGAACTCCATGCATACTCTTCCACCGTCTGATTTTCCTACTTCAAATTCATGAATTTAGCCACTTTAGCCTCTTTGAGATCCCGGGGGAAAAATCTATCTAGGAAGACTATAGTGAACTCCTCCCATTACACTAGTTCTGCTCCCGCTGGTTTCCCCTCCTTCCACTATTCGTACCAGATCTGGGATACCCCTTTAAGCTAGCAGACAGCCAGATCGACACTCTCAAAGGAGCTAACACTCATAATTTGGGTGATCTGTTTAATCTCATCAACGAACTCCTGTGCGTCCTCTCCTACCTTCGATCCATGGAAAACTAGAGGGTTCATCCGGTGAAGTCCCCAACTTGGGCGGCTGCTGCGGATCCATTATTATTGACTGGAACCACCTGCTGGTTCACCTGATTAGTGACTGTCTGTGCGAGCAGCTAGATAGCCGCTCTGAACTCTATAGAGGACACGGAGTCGTCTTGAGGGGCTGCTGGAGCTGGTGGGGCAAGTCGGTGAGCGTTGCCGGCCCTTCATCCATTACCATGTCGTGGAGGCATGATTTCACTGAAACAAAATAGTGCATGAGTTAGGAGAGCATTTCTAGAATTGAACTTCAACGCCTGATAAAAGATATGAACAAAAAGGAGTTTTCCTAATAACATATCGTAGCCTCCCCATCATAAGTGTGGCGCGCTTCACACTCATGAAAAGGAATCTACAGGACGTGGCTTTTAGACATCCTAGGATACTCTAAACCTAGGTATTTGATACCAAGTTTGTCACGCCCCGAGTCTATACCCTTGACAAGACATGGTACTTGAAGTAACAAGTAACCCCAATTCAACCCATGGTCTATCATAACACTAGCATTCTGATTAAAAACATAGCTAAAGCTTTAAAGTAATAAAATAAAACATTTATGAAGAAGAAATAAATGATAAAGTTTAAAACAACTGAAACAAAGCTGTAAAATGTAAATCTATGTCTGTGTTTGAAAGCGATCTATCTGATGAGTTTCTAGGACAAGCTCCCAGCTAACTCTATGTCTAACTAAAAGAAATATAACTTAAAGGAAATAATCCTCATCTTCGAATGATGAGGACTCACCAATGATGCAGTTGAAAACTTCTGAGAGAGATCTGCTAACAGTGCTGAGTCTGAGAAGCTGTAGCTGTATCATAAAATGATACAACATAAAAGGTATGCATCAGTACTTTGAATGTACTGAGTTAGTAGGAGAAACAACAACATGAAGAAATAAATAACTAAGTTGGGAAGACAAGCAATGAACAATTGAAATGATGAAACTGAATAAACTGTGATATACTGAGATGGTCAAAATGACCCTGTCTAATTGTCAAAGACATGCCCTAAATCTGAGATACTAATCTGAAATACGATACCGAACTGATCTGAACTGAGTAATCTGGAACTGTTCTAATTAAGCTAATCTAAGACTGAATGGAACTGACTAGTGGGAGAGTCTATAACCGACATATAATCACATGAGCTAGACGTGGAGTCCTATGTATACACCCCTTCGGTAGGACTCAATATATCTTTCCAGGGTAGAAAGGCATGAACTGAATGATCACAGGTCTGGGTACATGAGGCCAATAGAATATAACCTACAGAGGCAACGTAGTTTTGGGAACCTGGGTGCGCTGGAACCCCAGTCCGCTCGGTGCTAAACTGACTACTAAGATGATAGCTCGAAGCTGGGGCCCATGACTAAGTAAAGAATACCTATCTGAAGTACCCTGAGAGTCTTATTGGACAAAATTCAGTAATTAGTATTCTAAGACTAGTTAGAGCTACTTGTTTGGAAGCATCGTAACCGTCGAAAGAACAAACTGTAATATGAAACTAGGGTCCTAAGGATGGTCAGAGCTTCTTATCTAGAAGTTTCATGACCGCCTAGAGAACTACTAAAATCTGATAACTGAGTTTAATATTGATAACTGGGAGACATCACGAACACCTAAACAAGTAACTGTAGTATATCTGATCGGCTTACATTTTCTAAGCAGTACTGAGTCTAATAATCTGACTGAGATTGGACATGTAAATATCTAAATAAAATTTCCACATACACTAAAAATATGTGGATTTCAAGTTGTTAGAATCAAGCTACAGGGAAACTAGTCCAACACGCAAGATCCTAAATTCTATTGAACTGAGACTTAGGGCTAATTTATTCCACGAGATACGATTCTCATAAATGTCTAGTAATAGGGAATAATAAGAAACTAAAATCATGAGAAATATACTACTCAAAATTTTAAAGATATAAGTCTGACAATCTTCTACATTTTGAATCCACAAGGCTAAACTAAAAGAGGAAAATAGCGAAGATTTTGGGGACACAAGGGAAGAACTATTCCCTTGTTGAATTCCCACATACCTAGCTTAGAAATCCTTGAAGTGGAAATCTTGAAATTCTACACTGATGAGGAAACCTAGTTCTTTCTTGAGAGAAGAAGTACGATCGTTCTTTCTGAGAGTTAATGTGGGGAATGAGGGGAAAAACTATTCAATCCCCCTAAATCTTTGAAAAATTATTAAAATTATGTAGTTTAGGGACAAAATATGTTAGAAATTACAAAAATACCCCTGGAAATAAAATCTGAAAACTGGCTGACAAGGTCCCAACGGGTCATTAAATGAGTCGTTAGTTGTGACCACGACTCATTGGGACCTCTCATTGGTTCCACTGCCTAGGACTAGAAAACATTGGATCTGGCAACGGGGGTCACCATGACTCATTGGATGAACCAACGGGTCATTGGTTCCTCCCATGGCCATTGTAAGAGGAAACATGGAAGATCTGATTATGGGTGACACAACGACTCATTGGTGGACGTCATTGTGTCCAGTTGTTAGGTTTACTGGAAGGATTTCTAAAAATTCTCTATGTTGTCAAGACTAGTGATGACAATGACTCATTGTGGGAAACAACTGGTCGTTGTTTTCACTCATTGTCATTGGAAAGGTGTCACACCCCGCCTTGGGGGGTATGACTGGTACCTGGTGCCCTACTAGGACCTGAACTGCTAGACTACTAAGCCTAAGCACTTCTGGTGCCTGGCTAGCTCTAACTCTAATTCACGGAATCAACAGGATATATAGCAACTGTAAATACAGCCCCCGGTCGGCTAGGCTTATAGCCACCTATACAACAACAACAGCTAACCAGAATCTCTTTAATATAAGGGAACCTATGTGGGACGACAAGGCCAAAATGCTGACTAGTTATTTCTAAATCAATATAACAGGTGCTAAACAGCTACGTGACCGAGAAGGTCACCACTACCAACTGAATAAGGCCTCACACGACCGACATAAACAACTAAAACGTATGCACGACCTCACACGACAGGTATAGCTAACCACAAGGAATTATATACAGTCTGCAAGTCTCTAAGAATACTAATAAGATAGTCGGGACAGGGCACCAGCCTACCCGTACTGTACAACAAAAGAAAGGAAATAATCCTCTTGATGTCTATCTCCGAATGAAAGGAGCTGATGACTCTATAAGCTGGCTGGAATCACAAGGGATCGGCTCCTCGTCTATGGGTACCTGCAGGCAAGTAATGCAGC
>JACEIK010003293.1:156720-167432 GCA_018107945.1 Datura stramonium | reverse complement strand
TATATACTCCTTATATATTCCACATACTATGTGCGGTTGACTGTACGTCATTGTTCAATCACTGAAGCTCAAATTTAAAGTTTTCACGACCCTCATATATGGAGTGACATATGGCCAATTTGTTACATGCTGTCGTATGTGGTCTTCATATGTCAATTTGTCAAATTTCAGTAGCTAAGGTTTCTGGCATACTCACATGCATACGATTGACAAATGACTCATATGTCATATTTATGACTATATGTGGCAACTGTAGGTCAACTCCGAACTTAACATTTGTAGTTATGTTGGACCTCAATATATGGTACGACATGCATTCCACACATCCAACATGTGGTTGATATGTTAGTCCAAATCTTAACATGTTTAGCTTCAAATTTTCAACCTCTCAAGACTTCACATACGATTCTATGTAGGTCACTTCTGCTGTTATTTTGTATAATCGTTGGTGGACACATATTCCACAAACTTAATCTTTTCAATTCATTTAACTCCAATATCGTTATACACCTAGTTTATGCTGAGATAACGACTTAAACCTCTACTCGCATGTGATTTAGCTCTCTTAGGTCAATTCACATGAAATTTGACGATTCAAATCTAACTTGAATTTCTATAGTATTACAACTTTTATGGTAAGATTTGGTATAATTTTGTTATTTAAAAGTGGCTTAAAATAGGTTTTCTTTATTAAGAAGGAAGCTTTTTTAGTTAGTTCCCATTCATTCTATCAAAGAAAACAATGTTAACTATTTAATTCCCTCTTTACTCCGTACTATTCTTTTCTACTTCTTAAGCCTATATTTTTTCTACTCAACAAACACCAATGGTAAGATCTCTGTTACATACTATTTTATTTAATTATTCACATTTTTTAGAAATAATATTAAGGTACTAGTTCTTTATCAATCCCTTAATCTTTTTAGTTTATCATCAACATTCAATGTTGAAATTTTAGGTGTCTTTTGATTCCATTTGATTTTTTTTTACTCACACATCACTTCAACAAACTCTCTTAATTCCTATCAATATACATCCCTCACAATTTTGAGACTCTTTCTTATTCAAAGTCCTCTTTTTATTTCCCTTGAGACAATGCCTACATGATTGTTCATTTTTGTTGGCTACTTGGCAAGAAGGAATTTTATGAAATTTGAAAGTTTGAGAAACTCAACCTCATAAAAAACAGGTAGAAAAGAGTCTTAAGATATTGGTCTTTATGGAGGTATAATATGTCAGGTATCTAGGTGGTTGGACAACAAGGCTGACGATATGTGACTTAAATGATTTCAAAACATTCTTTGGGGATCTAGAGTAATGATTTAGCGGTGTGTATAAGATTGTGCAGTTAAGCTATAAAGAAGGGAGATGCATACCTGAATAGTCATAAGAACCAGGTTCTTTAGACTTTTTTCTTTACGGTTGATCATTCTTAAAAGTAGGATAATACTGCTAGCTCTTTTTCGAACTATTCTGACTTTAAAAGGTCACATTATGGGTAATCAAAAAGTGTTCTTAATCAACATCTTCTGATTTTCTACATATATATCATATTCTTCTCTTGGTTTATATTGCTCCATCTTCTTTGTTTTGCAACTATTTTCTTCCTCTACTTAAAGAACCGGTTTCATTGTTTGGTTTCTCAAAAAAGTATATTTTTCAAATGTATAGGCATCAGTATGAGTGGGTCATGGCTATTTTTTTCATACAACTCCTCTATGTTCTTTGTCAGTTCTTTCTTCCTTTTATCATCTTAGATTCTTCGAAGATCTTAAACCTTTCTTGTCTTCATGGAAGCTAAAGGTTTTTTTAACTGGATTTAAGCCTCTTATGAATTTTTTAGTTGATCCACAATTTTAATTCACTCTTTTGAGGTAATGGAGTAATTTAGGCTTGACTTCCTAGGAGGAGGCAAATATTATTCTTCATTTTCTTGTTTGTGATAGATTATTAGAGAAACTGGCTTCTTAGTTCTATAGCCACTGAGAACCTGCTTTTTCAGTTACACTCTTTATTTATTATTGATCTTTTCTTCCCTTATTTCAGCATCATGTATCCTATTTGCATCCCTTTTTTTTAAGAGGCGTTTCTTCTTCATCTTTTGACAATTCAAGAACTAGGCTTTTGCTAATAACCCCTTTATTCTCCAACTTCAATGGGGTCCATACCTTCAAAGTTTCTTTGTAAACTCTTCCATAAAAGTTTGTCCCTTCTCGTGCTTTCCTTTTTCTTTAAGACTCAGTTTTCAATAGTAATACCTAAGATGCTATACCCTGACTCTTTGTTGTGGTTCATATCTTATGATTTATTATTATGTCATTCTTGTGATTTGGTCTTTATACTCCCGTTCTCCTATAGTGAGCTTCTTCAAATATATTCCACACTCCTTTCTTCATTCCCTTTCAGTGAGAGGAGTTATTCTTTATCTTTTGTCATGTGTTGAGACCTCTACCTATGTTCTTGCTACTACCTATCTTATCTCTCTCGGTTTGACTCAAAGATTACTCTCAAGAATCTTGGTTGACTTGAGTTCCTTAAGTGAGAATAAGGGTGTCTTTGAGCATATCCTGGTTGCTATGACGAGTCAACTTCTTCTTCTTTTATCCTTTTTTCAAGCTGTTATTTCCTTTTCTAAATTGACTATATCTTTACTCTAGAATTCTTATCTGTATGTTCAAAAACTTCATAGTAATAGTATTGAGTATTAAATGGGTCATCATTTTTTCTCTTTTTCACCTTTATGTTCTTTAAACCTAATATCTTACTACTTTGATTTTTATGTGAGTAGGTTGTCATACTTGGGGGTCTATTATTTCCATATAGATCAACTTTGAGGTCTTCTATTATTTCTTTCAATTCTTTGAGGGTTTTCCTGGCCTAAGATTTCCCTTGAGAAGGTATGGTTAGAATCCTCTAAATTTCTAATACTTTTTTTCATTCTTCAGTGGAAGAACATGGTTCATAATATCCTCAACTTCTCTTTCCATGTTCTCTCTTGTTTCTGCTAGAATTGAGTGGTTTATTTGAATTATAGAATATTCTTGAAATTCTATCATTTTGATGTAGACATTCCCCAGCATGTTGAGGATAGTTTGGGTCACACTTTCTAGTTTTCTTTTAGAGTAAGTGTGAATTCCTTCCCTAACTTTTGAAAAGAACTTCTAGTTGATGTCTTTTTTTTTCATCATCCTTTTTATCCCATGAGGGACTTCTTAAAGCAGCTGATACACAATGGTTTTACTTTTTCTTCTTTTGAATTAGCCAAAAATCAAGGAGTTTCTTGATTTTCTTCTCCAGTATCCAGGGCTTNATTATTCTTTATGGTAGTATGATGGACTTGTTGTTGATTATCCTTCTAGAACTTTTGATGGTGTAGCTATTTTCAATCTCCCAATATGCTAACCTTAATTGAAAGATCTGGATATAATACCAATTGTTAGTTTGATTATGACCTAAACACTCAAATAACTAGGTTTTTTGAGTAATTATGCAAGATAGTAAATTGTGGAATATAAATCAACATAAGTATTTTACACTCCTTGCTCAAGAGAGCCAAAACAAACTACCTATCTCTTTTGGATTTTTCCCAAATTCTTCCACTATACTCGAGCCCAAACTCCAAATAGGTTTACCACCACCCTTGTAACACCTAAAGAAATATTCCCAACAGTTCTATCTCTACCCTCATAATATTAAATGATTTTAGTCAATAAAGTCCATTACAAAAAATAAGACAACATCTACTACAATATATGAATGTAATCAAGATATTGTCATGAAACTATTCATAAAATCACTAGATATTACAAAAAAAAAAGAACTGTATTAATAAATCTTGATAGGAATAGGTTCTTTATTGTAGTAGCAACTTCTTTTTCAACACTCTTCGTATAGAACTGGGAACACTTTGAGGCTTCTATCTTTGGTGTGGTTAAATTCTAAAAGTGGGATGTCATGTTGTATATATAGGAGTAAGTAGTCGCCTTCCAGCTTTTCCATCCAACTTAAAATTGCTTTAAGTCTCGCTATGACACCAATCCTAATTTGACTTGACATTCTTCTCCCTCAAGCATACGGACTTCTTGTTTTCCTTGTTTGAGGCTAATTTCATGTGCAGATAGACAGATAGTATCCTGGCTACAGATTAGCCANCTAATTTGACTTGACATTCTTCTCCCTCAAGCATACGGACTTCTTGTTTTCCTTGTTTGAGGCTAATTTCATGTGCATATTTTATGGTAACTTTCTTTTATAAATTTTTAGTTTATTGTTGAATTGAATTTTCTCGTATTGTAATTCTTCAAGGTGCATATGTGAACAACTTCATCTTTTTCTATGTTGACAGTCTCCTTCTAATCTTAGAAGAACAAGTTCTCTAATGAATTCGTCTAACAGTGTTTCTTATATATTTACTTCTTCTTGGAGATCAGTGAGGATCTAACTCTTGATACTTCTTCCTTCATTCTTCAACATGTGGATTTATCACTTGCACATAGTTTGTCAATCATTAAAACTTGACATAATCTTGAATGTAGATCAAAAAATCATTATGCTTCAAAAAATTCTTTTAGCAAATGAATTTCTAATTTTGTATTTACTTTCTCCTTTTGGCATCATCAAAAAGTAAATGTCTTTATAGTAATTCAAATAAAGTAATCAACAATATGCAGCAGAAGAGTCATACAAACCTTGAGCAAAACATATAGTTACAAAAGTCTACAATAACTGCCCAAACTACATTAGAAAATAATTTACAAAATGGAGAACTTATTTCCTTTTTTGTTAGAAGAAAAGTATGGAAGTTCTACATGAGGAACAAGTTCTTTTAAGGTGATTCCATAGGGAGAAAGGTCTTGGAATATTCTAATTCTCTACTTGAAGGCTTATGTATTGCCAGTGTTGTCGATTTAGAGCTCACGTAAGTGTATGTGATCATGTAAGTAATACAGTGATTTTGAGAAATCGGTTGTCGAACCTATAAGGACTCATAGTTGAAAAAAATTAAAGATAAGATACTATTATCTATTTGACAAGTGTTTTTCAAAGGATTTGGTTTTGTAATGTTGCAACTTTATAACTAAAACTATTAATTCAGTAATGATATATATTTTCTCGAAGATAGCAGTGAAAGAGGAATTCCAAGGTTATGGCATATTTACGCACTCATGCTTGTGGTTACACTTTCGCTGATATGTTGACATTTATCAAGATGCTAATTCACGCAGTAATAGTATAGTCATAACTCTTTCGAGTCTCTTACCCTCTGCTCAAATTATTCACATAACTATATTTCTATGATATGCTTGTAAGAAGAACACATTTATTCTCCTATTTATGAACTAAATGGGGTGAATTGGGTATATTACTATCCTGCCGCAAATACCTATTCTTTGAAAGGATCCTACTCTTATTACTTTATCTCAACTTCTCTCTTTCAAGTTTCGTTAGAGAATATAGGCTTACCCTACTCGTCTCGAATAAGCTAGATGATAAGTACAAAATCAATTAAACAACTCAAATGATAAAATATGTATAATTAACTCAAGTTCATACAAAAAAATCATGCTTAGGCCATAACCCTATAATGTAGGCGCTTCGCCACTCATCTTCATATTACAAACATGTTTAATCATGTCCAATTCCATAATAAGAGAGAAAATGAAGGAAAGAGAGTAACCCTAGGCTAAGAAGCTTTGCTCTTGTCGTTTTACTTTCCAAATTTCCGATGTTGTCTAAAAATGACTAAGGTTTCAGTTTATACTAAGTGAAAAATACTTGAGAAGCCCACCAAAAAACCGGGTGTTATTTGACCAAATTTCTTTTTTGAACTCCATTCTCGCGGGACGAGGGCTATGGCGAGAGCAAACCTTGTTATAGGCTTTGCTCCGCGAGGTCTCTCTCTTTCTTTACTTAGACGCTTCAAGCCAATCATCATATCATCCATCTCATTGGGTGAGCTCCAGGGCAAGACTAAGCTCTCTTTAGGATTTTCTCCATAAGGAGTATCATGAACTCCCACACTTAGCATAGAATCAGAAAAGTCTTATGCCGTTCTCGTGGGGCAAGATCCTAAGCGAGACAACAACTAAGCTTCGCTCCCTGAGGAATGTTGATTTTCTATACTTAAGTTGATTTTCTTGCTACTTTCTTCTCCCATGCTCGCCCAGCAAGCTCCAGAGCCAAGTGTGAGCTTGCTTTGAGCCTTGATCTACGAGGGACATCCACTTCCTTCATACTTAGTAAATTTCTTGGACATTTTACCTTAGTTCAATAATGCAATAATGAGTAATAGTTAGATATATTTAATTTCTTTACTCTTAAAATAAGTCATAAATATGGGTGAACCGTGGCCAATAGATATATAAATACACCTAACATCACCACCCTACACTTTAATCTTTTTTGATCCTTGAACAAACTCGTACACACTCAAAAAATTATACATTATATTATGCCAATTTCAAATAGGTATACTCATTCTAAGATCACCAATTCATTTTCAAACATAGTTACACTCTTACTCAACTAGTTCGTTATCAATTATCAACACCCTGACACTTCTATATAAATAATGTAGCCGCTAGAGCCAACTCTCATATAATACAGGGCAAACAAGATCAAGTTATCACGAGAAGACATCAAGTAGTTCACAAATTTATCATTATTCAGGTTCCTTTACTATTCACAAAAGATTGCCCTTGTCAATATGATGTAACAACCAACGTAGCTACCGGGGCATATGGATAGAAAAAATATTTTGCTCATTCTCATCAAGAAATTTCACATGCATACAAGACATACCATAAGCTTGTCCTTAGTGTCATATTCCATCAAGGTATAAGATCAAATAGTCATACTCCATCAAGGTATAAGATTAAGTAGGACTTCATAGGTTGTAATGTCAGCAAAGAAACGGGTAGAAATTATTTAAAAATAGTCACTAACCTCCCTAAGAACTTTTAAGACATCATACTAAATTCCGATTTACATCGTTCTTTATTTCTTCCATTCTTTTCACTTTTTCTTTACTTCCCCTTATGTCTCCCCTAATATTTAAGAACTCTTTCATTTCTTACACCATTAGCAAGGAGCAATTTTTTATACTTTTTCTCTTTTTCAATCAGTCGAATAATTTTATCCTTTTCTTTTATTTTCTACTCCTTACTAACATTATAACATATATTTTCTTAGAAGGGCACCCTCGATTTCTTTTCTTCAATTTTCGCCTCATCTCTCTTTGTTTAATTTATTCCACCCATTTTCTTCCAAGTCCTCACTTGTTAAAGTACTTAAAAAAAATTGGGATCAAATATTACCAAGCTTACGACAAAGGGGAAATGCTAATTAAACGGTTATCAGAGAAACATGGATAAAGGCTCAAAGGGGCTAACTATAAATAATGTATGGGTAGGCAAAAATCTTAGTTAAAATTATGGCTTAACAAAGAACTGCCTATGTCATCTTCTGTGCTTACACAATTCATTTCACTATGTAGACACACCTGACAAATTCTAAATATCTGTATAACAGATGGAATGCAACTAAATCTTTTCATACATGGCACATAAATGACTCAAACAGTTTTTGAACAATCTCGGTACCACTGAAAGTGCAATAGTCCTTCAAGCAAGGGACTCCTCTACTTGACAACATAACCCAATTCAATAAAATTCATTTTAAAGCCTATTTAAGTATAGAGTCAAGTGAAAAATCCTACGTGTATTAGCTAAAATTAGTATACATTTTTATACACAAAAGTTTAGAGTCATCCAACATTATTTATAATAAATCTAGATTGAGTACCTAGCATTTAAATGACGTCAGAATTCTATGAGATTTTTCTTGGACACCAAACGATTTAGAGGAGAGAAG
Source organism: Datura stramonium (assembly GCA_018107945.1). Taxonomy (NCBI): domain Eukaryota; kingdom Viridiplantae; phylum Streptophyta; class Magnoliopsida; order Solanales; family Solanaceae; genus Datura; species Datura stramonium. Next base: position 159,560 of record JACEIK010003293.1, on the reverse strand, counting down.
ATGACTTATGAACGTATTAGGTTTAGTGCAAAACCAAATCATCCCATTATAGTTTGCTGGCATGATATAAGATAAGACAAAAGAACGAGTGGTGCCTGTGTTTTATCAGATTTAAGGAAGCGGTGGCGAAACTTATGTGTGGTTATCAACTCTATGGCTTCAAAGTAAATTAAACCTTTTTTATCTTTTTTTTTTGTGCTAAATAAAACAAGAAATAAGTGAATGAAGAAAAGATAAAAGGAGAATGTGGGGAATGGATCATTGCTAGGAAAAAAAACTAGAGTTAGCAGTGAATAATTATATTTTAGTGTCTATCTACCTATTCTTGCCCTAAACTTGTCATGCAAGAACCATCTGCTTATCTTTGATGTGACATCACATCTAACACCCTACTTGTGAGGACTTCGCATTCCATTTAAATTTTTTTTCCCGCCTAGAAGTGGTAAAATCATCATATGAAATTATAAATTATTTAATTTATTTAAGTTTGAGTTGATAATTGCTCGCTCATTTATTAGTTAAACTCATTTTAGCCCAACTCATTTCAGTTCATCAAAGTTTAGATTGATATCTGGTCCAAATTAATTCATGAGAAATTTTGTCAAAATATTTTCAAAAAAACATTTTATTTAATATGTTATATTTAGTCATAATAAAAAAATATTAATTTTTTAGGTTATCAAAAGATTATAAAAGAACAAATAAAATAATTAAAACTTAATTAAAGTTGGGGGGATTGGATTATGACCCACATTTTAACTCATTTCAGCTCAATCCGTTTAAGTCAATTTTGACTCGCCAAAATTCAGTCCAACTCGCCCATTTATCATCTATATTCACACCCAACGAACGTTGAAAGTATAAGAGTTGAATATGATTATGAATGACTTTATTATTATCATTGATAAAATATGTGATATTTATACCTATACAAATATAATAGAGAAAATATTTACTAAACATAAAAAACTTAAGAACTAAATATGTATACTAACTCAAATAGTCATACTAAAGAAGCAGGACCGTACATCCTTATCAAAAAGCAATCTGTTTGGTCCCCGCTTGAGTTATTTTTCCAAACATTTCGTTTCTTTTTCCTTTTGGAAAAGGGAAGGAATAGGGAGACTAGGGGTTGTAACCACACGCTGGGGTAATGAAACATAGTTAAATAAAACAAAAATATAATCGATATTATGTGAGATTATCGTGTCATACACATGTGAATATGAATCCGTCCTCATGAATTATCAACTTGTTACCTCCATTGACCATTGTAATGTGCATGTTGGTTTTTATAATGATTTAATATGATAGAGTTGTTCTGATTTTGTTGAGATGATTTGATGAGTTAGTGGGTTGGGCACCTGATAGGCTGATGTGGTTGATAAAGATTGAGCCATTATTGTATTTTGTGATATATAATTGCTTTATATCAATACTTGATTTGAGTTGTTTGTATGCATATTTTTATTTAATTTTTATTTTTTTATCTTATGAGCTGATACTTTATTTTGCATATGGCATATTTCACTTTGTTAATCTCTTATTGAACTGCACAGGGTAATGTTGTTTACTTTCAGCTAGTATTTTCTTATATTTCAGATCTTGTATGTATCGTTCTAAGACATTCACAACTTATTTTTGGTTGTTCATAACTGTGACATTAGATTTTGGATTGTGATTTAGGCTTCCATTGTATGACTAACGTTTCATCTATGTTATTATTTTTATTAGACATTATTAACTCTTGTTGGATTCTTAATTATTTTATTTGAATACTGCGTAATAGTTTTTCTGGCGTAAGGATGATTTGGTGTCATTTTAATTTAGGAAAATTGGATTGTCCAGTCGAATTATTCGCTTTGATACTAATTTGTTAGGCTAAATTAAACAAGGCAAAGATACACTTTATATGATATGATATTAATCACTTTTGGTCAAGCTTGTACAGCTACACAAGTATACCTCACACAATTAAAACTACATCACATACCTTTTATATATATGTTGTTTAATTAATTTTTAATATGAAGCTTTGCTTGGACACCAAACGATTTAAAGGAGAGAAGATGACTTAATAAAAGTATAGGTTTAGTGGAAGACCATATAATCCCAATATAATTAGCTGGCATCATATAAAATTGACAAAAGAAGTGGTGCGTGTGTTGTAAATCGTGTTTGTCACACGGGGGTGAATTTATATATAATTTTTGGGGCATGTGAACTCGTGGTATTTCTGTGAAGTTAAATATTTTATGTAAATATTTTTTAAATTTGGTATAATATTATATGTTGGCATTCATACTACAAAAAGGCTAAATGGTGCACTTGGTGAAAGATTAATTTATTAATCTTGAGTACTTTGAATCAATTCCCACTTAATATATTTTTCTCTTCTTTTTTTAATGGTGCACCCATGTTTTAGAAATCTTAGATTCGCCTCTGTTGTCGAATGTAATTTATTAATATTTGATTTATAAATTGTGTTTGTTGATTGGGAATTATAAATTGTATTTGTCGGATGTGATTTATACATCGTGGTCCAACGTGATTTATATCGTGTTTATAGAATGCGATTTATAATAGTATTTGCCGAATGTGATATGTATTAAAAGTCCTAGACTTTAAAATTAATATAATTTTGTTAATTGATAGAAATTCTTTCTTCATTAAACCAACTAATTATCATCACAAATTTTTAACTCACCTATGAAAAAAATAAAATTGAAGAATATAACTTCATTTTGTATTAATACGTAGAATGACGTAATAAGGAAGTCATAAGCTCCGTATCATAGCTCATGAGAAAAGTCGTCTTCATCCCCCTCAGCAATTCTTAT
>JACEIK010003293.1:128298-150723 GCA_018107945.1 Datura stramonium | reverse complement strand
GTGTGTGTGTGTATATATATATATGGAGGCTATTGGTGTACCGATGGCGTACACTAGGGAAATCAATGATATGTACGATGTAGTCAAGACTTGGGTAAGGACAGTGGGAAGAGACTCGAAATATTTTTCAGTTTTGATAGGGTTGCACCAGGCATCAACACTTAGCCCTTTTTATTTGCCCCAGTAATGAATATATTGATGCGAGGGATTCAAGGTGAGGTGCCATAGTATATGTAAATGTTTAACATGATTCTTAGTATTTGCAAATTATTTATATGTATTTTTAAAATTCTAAATTTTCTCGAATTTAATATAGGTTCATAACCCGACTAATGATGCGAATTATTAATTTTTACGTGACATAGATTTGAGACCTAACCATAAAGTCAGAAAGATGTCCAAATACTACATCAACGGGTATAGATTTCATACAAAAGAATGGTCCAAAGAGAAGAAAACCAACAATAGTGGAGTATGGATGAAAGGTGAGGGGATGTTGATTATTATGGTGTGCTTCAAGCGATTATAGAACTTGTGTATAGTGTTGGTTGGCCAAAGAAAAAATTGATACTCTTTCGATGTAAGTAGTATGATCCTGACCCTAGAGGTACAAAGGTGCCTCCTTAGTATAAAATAGTTGAAATTAAGCACACGAGGCAATATAGACTCTATGATCCATTTATCATTGCGCAAAATGTGAAACAAGTGTATTACGCTTCTTTGTGCAAGAATAAATCCTCATGGCGGATAGTTATAAAAACAAAACCTGTTGGAAGAGTGGAAGTTGAGGATGCATTGAATGTAGCGTACCAGAATGACATTTCAAGTATTGAAGCAATTGTGAATGATAAATTAGTAGGTGAATTGCAGCATAACAAAGGCATCTATGAAGAATTTGATGCTTCTGTTGTTAACTCAAATCCAACTGATTTGGGGGAAGGATCATCTGGGGTAAACAAGGAGGAATGCCAAACCGATGAATATGAAACAAGTGAAAAAGAATCATTTGAAGAAGATGAAACAAGTGATGAGAAAGAATTTAATAACGATTATGAATCAAGTGAAGATGATTGACTTGTTTATTTTTTTAATGTATTTTCTTAAACATCTAATATGCTAAAAATTGCATTATGATTTTTATATCATATCCAAGAAAAATGTTAATAATATGTCTTAACCTTTTGGGAAATCAATTTGTCCAAAATGGTAGTTGATACAATACCATATTTGGGTTTACACATGGGAGATTTAATTAAGTGGAGAAAAAAGGCAAAGGGGCTTCTGTTCTAATACACATGAGATTATTGATAACGCTCAAATTACACCTCAGAAGAAGTATAACGTGGTCATTGTCAATAAAGAATCCAACTAAGTTTGGAATCGATCCCACGGGGAATATGGTCAAAGATATCGATTAATGCTAGTATTACGCTTTTAGTTCAGTTATTTTCTAAGGGGGATTTTAAAAGAAATAATCAAGTGACAGTATTGTGAAATGGTGTTGTTATTAAAGATATGAAATTAATTAGGGAAGTGTTCCCCATGTCTTCTTAACTAGGTGAGGTTATTACACTTGTGATCTATTCCAATACTTAGCCTGTATAATTGATAAACTACGTTCATCCAAACGGTTGATCGCCCCTATTAGATGACTATACTCAATCACTGGATTAGGTCTCATGAACGCTTTCAACTAACCTTTATCGATAATTCTAAATTAACTTTTCTACGACTGCAACTCAAGTTATTCAATGAAAATTAATTTCAAGGCTTTGTTGTTTTTCTCTTTTCCTAATTTCTACTTCTCTAGGTTCAAGCAAGAAGAGAATACGAGCTAATTCTAACATTGTGCATCGTTAAGAAATAATTAACATGAAGAGAAGAATAATACAAACATCCATATTGATTTAGAATCATGTTGTTTTAACCCTAATTTGTTATCTTACCATGATTCTCATAATTCTAGTTGTGGAGGTTTTAGCTACTCATAATTGCAAGAATGAAATTAGAAATCATAGAAGAAATCATAATTAACAACTCACAATATTGAAGGAATAAATACCCATGAATCAATTGCACAATAAACTTTGAAAAATCAAGAACACAATGATGAACTTTTCTCAAGGTTTTCATGTATATTGTTCTCCAAGTGGTGTTGGGAAACTCAAAAAAACGATTGCAACAAAACGTATTGATTCTCTTAATGAAAAATAAAAGGAAATTGTTTATACAATTAATAAAAATCCTTTCCTAAATTAACAGGGACTGCTGCCATTGGGATGACCTACGAATCGTAGAATGCTACTATGAGTCGTGGTTTGCACTCGTGGTATGGTTCTGCAGCTTCTGGATCTCTCAAGTACGGGAGGCTCGTACGACTTGTAATGTGTCACTACAATTCATAGGTGTTAGTCGTGGTCTAAACTTCTGAAAGATGGCATCTTTGATGATCCTCCTATGGGCCCTTCATATGACTCGTACGATACTGGTACGACCTATGCAATCAAATCTTGCCCTGAGGATGCCAAGTATCGACTCTCTGATTCTCACCACGAGTATTTGGTATGACTCATATAATGGTGTCATGACTTGTGGCATCTGCTCGTACAATGGGATCTACTAGTGAGCATCTTCTAATTCTATGCTACGAGCACTCAGTATGGCTCATACCTAGGTGGTACGGCTCATACTATCTAGCCGTACATTGAGCTTTTCACTTGTGCATTCTCTGAATATCTGCTATAGGTAGACGGTATGGCTCATACCCAGATGATACGACTCATACTATGATCCATAGCAGACCATTTTATGCATTTTTGCACTTTTCTACAATCCAACTCCTGGTCCCGATTTCCCTGAAAATACAGAAAAAGAACCTCATATCCGTATAAACACACCCAAGTTCGAGCATCTTTTCTATATTTTAAGCGTCGAAAGTTCTATAAAATCACGGCATATTAACACCCTCAATTTAGAACTTTTGCATGTTCTCAGGCAAACAAAAATACTACTACACATACGACGCTTAACTAGAAAGTAAAACAGAAGACTTACAACAAACATGTTAAAATTTTAAGACACGATTACTACCAATTATCGACCCCATTTTATTTCAAATACTCAAAACCAAGGCAGCTGTATATACATGCAACTACAACTCATGATACAAAGGGATCTAGAAATGGCATCAAATTATTAATAGATAACTGAGCAATCACTAATGTTATTTACATAGACAACTGGCAGCTATCACGAACAGGTCCAGGTATGGTCTGAAAGTGCTATTCATCAGNCTACAACTCATGATACAAAGGGATCTAGAAATGGCATCAAATTATTAATAGATAACTGAGCAATCACTAATGTTATTTACATAGACAACTGGCAGTGTGTAATACAACCCATGTACTCTCACAATAAATGAAGTCCGAAACACTTAAAGTGATATGCATATAAGAAGATGGGACTAGCAAAGCTCTCACTCTCACGAAGAAGTTCAAACACTGTACATGTGATACCATAGGCTTGCTTTTATTTTCTCTACTCTGATTCTTCGTACAATCAGATTAAGATCACTATAGGACTTTTACTGGCTTATAATGTAGGTTTGGGGACAGGTATGGTAAATATTGATAAAGTGACTTACCCTCCTTGGCACTACACAAAACTCTGGCTCCACTTTTACGTTTTCCTCCCTTTTTCCATTTTATTCAACTTTCAACTTATGGGTGTGGTTTATTTTTCATATTTTCTCTTTTTTTTCTTTTTTCTTACTTTATTTGACTTTAAAATTTTTGTTTTTATTTATTTTTTATTTTTTATTTCACACCACACAAAAATTTTCATTGACTAGCTTTCTCCGTTATTTCCCCCATATAGTCTACGCATCCCTACAATAGCCACTCTCAACTTAGGCATTCTACCTGAGTTGAGGTTCACAATGTCCAAGGAGGGACCAGAGCCAAAACAGGTTTATTATAACCAAGTAGAAAGGTAAATGAGCTAATTAAAGAAAAGGTCAATTTAGGCTCAAACATGGGCTCAAGGGATACTTGTTTCATTTGATCGGGAAATTTAGGCTAAAAGTGGGCTAAATCAAACATGGCCTATGATTCTTTTCTAACTAACTATCCTCCGACCTAAGCAAAAACTAACAAGACAAGTTCTAGATCACCTACAAGTGTTGAACTAAACAAGAACCTCACTCACACTTAGTTCAGGGTTATATCACACTACCTATCTGGTTCATGCACAACTATACTACAATTAATTATGTTCATATACCAAATGCCATAAAAATATTCACTGGTCATGCTTTGTAGTCAATACACATAGCTAATCACAATTTTTTTTTAAAGGGGTCATTTTTCAAAAACTACAAAATCAAACACGTGTGCATTTTATTAGTTGTTAAGTACTCCTAAATTACTTATAATTAAATAAAATAAAACATCCTAAACATGCTAGTTCTACTAGATAGCATGTCTGAGGAAAAACAATATGGAAATAAAAATGCTCGATCAAACAAAATAGATACACCCCCCCCCCCACAAAGAAACATGCTTTGTCCCCAAAGTAGTAAAATAAAAACTAGGGAAGGGACATACCTGTGAAGATCTAGGCACTCCTGTCATCCACAGCAGGCGGGTGTGATGGCACACTCTCCGCCTCAACAATCTTGGCGCCAGCGGTGTCCGATGCACTCAGTGGTACGGTGGTGATGGTGGGGGTTTTCTCTACCCCCTTAGCAGTTTCGGTTGCCTCAACGACCTTAGTGGTTCTCTGGGATGAATGTGGCTCACTCGAAGGGTTCTTGACACTCAATGACTGACTAGGTGTAGTATGGAGCTCCCTGCTCCTCTCACTCTCTCCTGCAACTCAAACATATGCAGGTCATGAGTTTGCTGACTGGCTACTATTTCCCACCTGTGCTCCTTCCTTGCTCTCTTCCTCCTCTTCCTAGGGGTTTCCTCATCATCTTTCTAGTCGACTTGTACTTTTATCTCCAGTGACCGAATCATGGGTCCAAAACTTCCCTAGGTTTAGCTCCGCATCGAGCTCATCCTCAAATAGTAGAATGGTGGGGGATGGTAATATGGCTGGCTGTCGATACAACAACTCGGCGACCTCACTCCTGAGAGTGACCAACTCATCCTTCAGTTTTCACATGTTTGGCATTGCTGCTAATCGCTCATTGAGCCAAAGCTCAAAATTATCGAGCTTTGTGTGCAATGCTCTAGATGCCTCATTAATCTCTGCCTTCACCCATATCTTGAACTTCTCTATCATAACATTAACCTTCTTTCCTCTGATGGTCAGCCTCTTGGCTACCTTTTGCAGGAAGTCCTGAGGTACCAAGACATACCTAGTTAGAACCTGGCCTGGAGTGGTCGGTGGCAGAGTGGATAATGTGATGGGGATAGCTGTTATATGTCCAACCTCTATCTCTGGCATATCACCACTCTGCTTAACTCTGGTAGGGGCATCCACATGCTCGTCCCCTGCTAGCTACGATGTCAGGACTACAGACTGTGCTCTAACCTGGCCCACCGAGTTCATCTCATCATGAATATGGCTGATGTCTTTTGTCCGTGTACCTACAAATCTATCATCAATATATTTTATGGTCCTGACACCGGACTCCATACACAACCTGTACACCAAACTCGAGAAGGGGATAATGGTGCTCAATGCTAAGGCTCTGTCCTGGATTTCCTCGGCTATGATTTTGAGGGATGTTAATAGCATACCCTAACATTATGCAAGCCACCAACTCTGCTCTATCTGTGCTCAGGGTGTTATCATTCATCGTTGGTGCCAATCTATGATGGACTAGTGTCCAGTAAGCCTTCACAATGAAATTGAGCAAAACTTTTGTGACCCGCCGTCCACTAGCCACTCAGTCTGCCTCCTCTTTCTCCTTAGCAATAATACTGTCAAACAACTTTACATGATGCTGCCAATTCTCAACACTCAATTGTTTGACCCTTTTCAGGGTGTCTATTCTGTGGTCAAACTCGGCAGTAGTAGCGGGAGCCTGATAATATAGACCATATAGTATTCGGGCAATGGTCCTTTTTGATATATCCATAGATCGCCCCCGAAATATGACGCTCTCCAGTCTGGGCTAATCTTTCACTTTCTGTCTGACTAGGGTCTGATGCTCCAAGATGACCAAGTAAATTAACATAGAACTCCCTGACCATATTAGCACTAAAGCTGTCAGGGGTCCTTGCCATCCATCTGAATTCATACAGATCGAATATTCTCTTTATCTTCTCTACTTCATTCAATGCCCCGATCAAGATCCCGGGTTCCTCTTGAATACTCCTCTTCGGGTTCAGCTTTGATGTTATAGCTACACCCTGCTCATAAATCTCTCAAGCACATGGCACACCCTATCTTATTGTGCGGCTTTCTGCGAGTAGGGTTTGCTCATCCTCCTCCTCTTGTGCCTCCTCCTCAAATTCGTCTTCTCCTGAACCCTCTCTATAATCGGTCTCAGCTAACACTTCATCTGCATTTGAGTCACCACTGGACTCATGGAATTATGTATCATATCCATCCTCAAACTGGGGAGCTTCTACCAAAGTGGCTTAGGTGACCACGACCTGAGACTTAGCCTGTGCCCTAGTGGTTCGTGGCTCCTCAATTTCAATGGTGTCCATATCATACTCTTCCACCGAACCACTAGGAGAATCTGCCTCCTTCTCAGATGCAGAGGCTTCATCCTCAATGCCCTCCGGGCTGCTATCTCTTCTTGTGCCTTCTTTTCCTAAGCATTCTTGCTTGATTGTCCTTTGCCTGCCATTGTACCTGTGGAGGAAAGATTAGTACATGTGATTTCAGAGGACAAAGGTAAAATAGACTATCTGCAGTATCTTACTACGGATTATCAATACGAGTCATACCTAGATGGTACGAATCTTACTATAAGTCGTGATATTCAGATTCACAGGTATGACTCCTTAGTACGAGTCATACCAAGATGGTACGATTTGTATTGAGGGTTGTAGAATTATATTTAGAGAATAGTGACTTTTGAGTGTTTTGGTACGACTCATTATTACGACTCGTGGTAGGATCCTATGAGTCGTATCTTGGATCGTGCCTTAAATTCTGAATGTGACCCTTTATGATTCTCTTGTACGATCACTTGGTATGACTCGTGGTGAAATACCACAATTCGTACCATGTCTCGTAACTTTACTTCAAACTTGGTGTTCACGGGATAGTCCTAACAGATCATCCTACGAGTCGTGGTGAGATACAACGAGTCAGGATGACTCGTGAAGCCCGTCCTCCCCTTGTGCATTAATAGTTATGCAAGAAACAAGTTTTAGGGTGATTACTTAGACTTCACCACCTCCCAATTTCAAGTATACACAAAATTTCAACTTCCCACACACTTCCCACAATTCCCCCCCCCCATTAACATACTTCCCACAAACAATATAAGTCCATAGAGCATTTGCATTCCAAGAACCCATCATGCAAGATCACAACTAGCCTATTGATCATATTCCTCCACTTCATTTTTATGAGTGGAGGGATTCTCAGTTAGTTTTTGGCTACTACTTAGCAAGAAAAGATGAGAAAAACTTTCAACTTACTTTCCGATTTATTGAATAATTCTTCCTTTCTTAGGGTTTGGAGTAGGAATTCGATTCAATTATGCAATTTTATTGCAAATTTTGTGCTCAAATGGAATGGGAGTGAGTTACGGGTGAGGGGAGGAAATTATTGGATCATGTAGTGATTTTCGGACTAGATTTTGTGTTTTAAATAGGTTTTGGGCAAATTTTAAAATTTGGGTCGAGTTGGGTCGTCTGGGTTATTTCATTTAAGTAGCCTGTCACAACTCGTACCATGAGTCATAGGTCATACCTATGACTCATCCCTTCCTTCTGTAATTGGGATTCAGAATACTTACCTGGGAACCTACGGGTACATGGTATGATTCATACCAAGGTTACACGACCCGTACCATGACTCATAGGTTGTAGTTTCTATATATCGACACTTATGGAAGTTCATCACGACAGTGGGTACTACGACTTGTACCACATAGGTAAAATTCATAATGACCAACCATAGTTTGAACTTTGAATCTGGTTAAGCTCTGTTCCCCATCACAGTTGGGACTACGAGCCGTAACACAGTCATATGGTTTGTACCGAGGCTCTTAGTCTAGACCTGTACTTAAGTTCTTGTTTCACCTGCACACTAAAACACACTTTAGCAAGATATTTGGGTTGCTTCCCAAAAAGCACCTGATTTATTATCGTGGCATGACGCATGTAGTTTGGTTACACAGGCTTCACCAAACCACCTCATGGGTTGCCTCCCATGCAGCACCTAATTTAACGTCGCGGCACGATGCGGGTCTCTTGACTACTTAGAACTCATCAAGAAACTCTGATTCAACATCAATAGCTGAGACCACTCTAAATTCATTCGGCTTCTTCATTGTCCTGCAGATGTTGAAAGTGATCTTCTCTTTATTTAGTCTAAACTTTAGCTGTCTGGCTTCAACATCCACTAGGGCTTTCCCAGTGGCAAGGAATGGTAAATGATGGGGACCTCAAAATCTACTTTGCAATCTAAATTCACGAAGTCATCTGGAAAGATAAACTTTTCCACCTTCACTAGATCATCATGAAGAATACCCACTAGCTTCTTCACTGTGCAGTTTGCCATCAGTAGCCGCATTGTCGTCGTTATGGGGGCTCCCAAGCGCAATTTCTTAAACACAAGTAGCGGCATCAAATTAATGCTAGCTCCCAGATTGCACAGTGCCTTGGCAAACTCAAAATCTCCAATAGTGCATGGGATAGTGAAGTCACCTGGGTCTTGCTTCTTCCATGCAAGGACCCATGAGGCTATTGCACTACAGTGGTGCAAATTTCCAGCTGGTCCTGTGAGGCCATTGCACTACAGTGGTGCAAATTTTCAGCTGGTTCATAGCTCATGGATTGTTTCCTGGTCACCAGGTCCTTTATGAACTGTGCATACTCAGGCATCTACTTTAATGCTTCAACCAGGGAAATATTCACTAATAGTTTCTTCAGCATGGATAACAATTTTTGAAATTTCCCATCATCCACCTTCTTCTTCATTCTCCAAGGAAAAGGTTGAGGTGGTCGAGGGATAGGCCTAAAAATTTATATGGCCTCCTTCTCCTTTCCTTTATTAGCAGCAACCTATGTTACATCAATTGGAGGCTTGGTCAAATTTGCACTACCTTCAGCTACCTGTTCCGCAGCCTCAGCATCCTCATCTAAATCAACCGCCTTTGGTTCTTCCATCTCAACTATAATCGGCATGGGTGGATCAACTGTGGATTTTCCACTCCTAGTAGTTACAACCATGCAGTGATTGTCATTCTTTGGATTTTAAACTGTGTTACTAGGGAGTGTACCCTTCTGCCTCTGGTTTAGGGATGCGAACATCTGGCCCAGTTGCTGCTCAATCTGTTTAATCATTGTTGCGTGCGACTCAACTTTCTGGTTCATCCAGATATGTCTCCGCGAATATCCTTCAGGTGATCATTAGTTGACTTAGCCATTTTCAACAGCTCATCCATCACGTTCTCCAACTTTGAGTTGCCAACATCACACTTACGAGCCTTTGGAGGAACATATAGGCCAATGCGATCATTTCAGTATCCATTATGTTTCCTCCAATCACCTTCCCAATCTCGTCCGCTTCTTCTATCCGTATATCCAGTTCTATTGTAGTTTTTCTTGTATTTGTTCTGATCTTGATTTTCGGAGCCTTGGCGCTAAGTGTCTTGACCATCCCTTGGGCGTTACCCCAAAAACCTGCCAGTTGGTTATCCAAAAAGTTTTCTTCTGTAATACCCTAAGAGTTCTTGAGACTAGACTCAAGATTTGAAATATGTTTAGCAGAAAAATCTACAAATCTCTTTCAGTACGACTCCACCCATGGGTCGTAGGATGGTGGTACGGGTCATAGGAAGACCCGTGGTTCAGCTCAGATGTTGGACATATGAGCAATTGTACAACTTGTGGCAAGGAGTCATGGTCATGGTAGGCGGTCGTGGAAATCTTCAGAGAGTTGGAGGAATTTGGAATGACCAGTTACAGGGGAAAACCACGACTTATAGGAGGATTTTATGACTCGTGGTATGAGTCGTAGTAGCTGACAGTGCAATTTGTCCTGCGAATTCATTAAGGGCAATTTCATAAATCCTAAGCTCCTAAGCCCTAACCTACATTGTTTTAAGCCCTGAAAGAAGTGCATTAAGGTAGTTTAACCTATTCTAATCATTCATCTCCTATGCATGCAAGTTTAGAGTTTTCCATTGAAAATCAAGCCTAGAATTCCTCCAATTCTCCTCCAAATCCCTTGGGCTTTCAAAGACAAGTTAAGAATCAGTTTACCCAGGTATGTAGGGCCATGAACGAGAGTTTCTTTTCACTTTCATGCATAAATTTCTCCTCAAGTTCATGAATTCAAATGTTAATTCAAGTGTATGATCCTATGGGGTTTCATCCAAATTTTCATGAAATTCTCTATGATTTATTTATGGGTTAATTCCCTTCATGTTTCAAAGCATATTTTAAGATCTATTCACAGATTACCTATTTGCTCATTAATTCATGATTTCAGATTTTAGAAAAAAAATTATGCCCAATTATGCAAGTTTCATGAAAGTCAAGTTTATGATTCTATTATGATTGTGATTCTCCTAAGCCCTAATTTATGATTTATGATATGATTTCCTACAAGTACTCTTCATGAATTTATGAATTTCAAGTATGGTGAGTTTCTCAAGAATGTATATTCTTCATGATTTATGAGTTTATAATTTTGTCCAACTCACGGGCGCTATTTCATGGCTAATCACGTATTTCAAATATGATCAAGTATGTTATGATTTTACTATCCATGAACTTCATGTATGATTTCACGATTATTATATGAGCCCTCATGTGCATGTTTTTAGGAGCAGTGTCTAACATCGAGTAGGCCCGACGTTCAAGTAAACTCCATGGTCTCAGAACTACATGCCAACGTAGGTATATATTCATGGACTCTAAGTGGGTTCGTATTAGTAATATCACGCCATTTACGTCCCTTTCCTGGAAAGCCTGGGATGGCTCTACCCACTTAAGCGAGATAGTTGAGGCATCATGTGAGCTCTATCATGATGGTGTCGATTAAGACGAGTCCTCCCATTGTTCCTTATGTTCTATGCAGGATCATGATTATGATACTTTGGCTCAAGTTATGTTTTACAAGGTTTCTTTTATGATTGCGATTATGACTAGTTTATGAATCATTTTAAAACCTTGAGCCCTCATGTTTATGTTATGATTATCATGTCATGTTTTGAACTGTCATACTCTTTTGAACTTTTTTGTATTTATTTAGCCCACTTTTACTTATCTTGCATACTCAGTACATTCAAAGTACTGACCGCATACTTTATGCTGTATCATTTGATGATACAGGTCCGAGAGATCAGACTCAGCCGCGCCATTAGTCCTGCTTTTGTATCAGTCCAGTTTAGCCAGTGTTGGTGAGTCCCCGTCTTCCGAGGACATTCAACTTAGTTTGTTGTTTTGTTATTTCAATTATAGATTTTGTCGAGCTAGTTGGGGATGCTGTCTCATCAGCTCATCACTTATGTTAGAGGATTTTCAGACAGTATGTAGAATCTCAGCTTGTCAGTGTTGATTCGATTTACGATTATTATGTATGTAGACTTCTGGCTGTTCATGTTTAGTTATCAGCTTCTGTTAATTTATGATCTTTAGCCTCTATGTTCATGCCATGCGTTGACTTAGAGCTATTCTTGGTTCTAGGTTTCATGTCTCGGTCTGGAGTCTCAGCTTGGATCGTGACAACTTCATCCTTGGAATTAGAGTGCTCAAACCCCGACTCCTAACCCTAAGCTCCCACTGCATTCACCTTCTGAGCTCCAGATCCCATGATATTCTTCGTGAGTAGGTCAGTGGATGTTCTCATATGAGCTAACTCCTAGTCACATTCCTCTTCTTTTATGTGCTGCTCTGAGTCATCCTAATAGCATATGTACCTGCAGCTGCCTCAACTTATCTGATATGCTAGGCTCTGTTAGTTTTGGTCACTCGGTCCAATATGGTTGTTGCTTCCTCCCATGAGTGACTCATTAATGCTCTACCTATTATCTTCCACTGCCTTATTGCTATTGTTTAGAGATCTATAAAATATTTGCAGTAAGCTCTTATTGGGAATTATGTGATTCGGGCACTTAGTCAACTTTTTTCTTGAACCGCAGCCGTGTCTCATAAAGTGCCTCCGTCTTGAGCTGTTAGAAGTTATAGATCTCATCTTTGAGCTGTATTATCCTAGAAGGTGGGAAGAACCTTTCTAGGAAGACATGTTTCAGTTCTCTCCAGTTGGTGATGGAGTCGTTTGGCAACTCCTACAACCATAGAGTAGCCTCACAAGCTAGAGAGAATGGAAAGAGCCTCAGTATGATAGCATCCCAGCTCACTCATGGCAACCTGTATGCCTTGCATATACCTAAAAAATTCATTAAGTGGAGATTTGCATCATCAGTAGCATTACCACTAAACACTTCCTTCATGTTAAGTAGTTGAATTATCATGCTAGTGATGTCAAATTTTGCTCTAGCAGGAAAAGGTGGGGGTACAATAGCTCCCATTGACCCGACTTCATCAATATCCAGATCCTCATTATCATCAAAGTGAGGAGCTGTTATACCCCGGAAGCCCAAAGATTAGACCGAGGAGTTGAAATGGAGAAAAATTTAAATCTGGCATCAGGTCTCAGAACGGGTCATGATATGACCCGTGGGGACAAACCACGAGTTGTGAGGTGACTCATGGTGAGGCCCAGGATGNCTCAGAACGGGTCATGATATGACCCGTGGGGGCAAACCACGAGTTGTGAGGTGACTCATGGTGAGGCCCAGGATGTGAGTTTGAAATTTGGGATTAGGGTCCCCATGGACATGACCATAAGTCGTGGTCAGACCGTACGACTCATTGAGTCAGTCGTGGGAGGTGATGACTGAGAAGAAGAAGAAATAAGGCAGTGTACCTCACAGAAGGACCCCATGAGTCGTGGTTAGTCACCATGATTCGTGGGATGGGTCGTGGTTAACAGATGGAAAGTATTTGGAATCCTAGGCAGTGTATGTGATGAGTGGTGACCACAAGTCGTGCTCACCTGTAATGATTTGTGATGTCCCTCGTGAAGAGCCCCAGATGATTTGTTAGGCAGTGTACTTGATGGATGATGCCACGAGTCATGGCCTGAAGTGACAAGTCGTCAGGTCCCTCGTGGGGATCGACGAGCAGTTATTTTTTGTGAAGTTAACGAGGGTATTCTCATCATTCCTATGCTCTAAGGTCCTATACTATGTCATTTAAAGTTATTTTCAGAGTGTATTAAGATAGGTTAAGTCATTCTAACCTATTCAAAACTCATGCATGTAAAGATAGAGAATTAGAGAGGTGATCAAGCTTGTTCTTCTTCAAGTTCTCTTTAATTCCTCTTGAGCAATCAGAGAAGTGTAAGAATAAGCTATAATCAGGTATGTAGGGTTATGAGTGGGTGGATCTTTTCACACCCATGCCCAATCCCTCTCTAAATCATGAATTTTCTATGTCAATTCTATAGGGTTTTAACCCAATGCATGAAATTCCTAATTCTCTGCATGGTATGAATTAAATATATTTCTAATATTGAATTATGATTCATGGCCAAGTTTTACATTGTTTTCAATTAAAAATCATGTTTCAAGCTTTATAAATTAAAATTCCCATTTATGAGAAAATCATGAAAGTTGAGATTTATGATGAATTGCCAAGTATGATGAGATATTATTGATGAAAAGCATGTCTTCGATTTACCCATGTTTATAATTATGTTTTTTGTATGAATTAAGTATTTTCAAGCATGTTGAAGTATTAGGAAATTCCCACATGTTCAAGTATGATTTATGAATTTCTCGAATTAAGCTTACCACATGGTTTTGGAGGGAAGACTCTCAATTATTTTTCAGCTTGTGGTATGGTTTGAGCTAAAACTTCCCATATGCATAATTTCAGACTTGAGATGTATTTTATTATTGAGCTTCGTCAATAGACGATGGTGAGCTTCGTTGAAAAATGATGGAGAGCATATGCATGTTTTTGGGAGTAGTATCTAGCACCGAGTAGGCTAAGGGTCGATCACCCTATGCCTCAGAACTACGCGCCAACGTNCCCGCCCCGATTAGGCCCCGAGCTTGATATCGATATCATTATATCGTCCCTAGCCTTGGCAAGGCTTTGGAAGGCTCTACCCACTTGAGTGTGATCGTTGGGACCACGTAAGCTCTATCGTGGCATGTCGGTTAAAAGACGAGTCTCCCATTGTTCCTCATTATTTCAGTATGTTCATCATTCATGAGATTTATGTATCTATATATTTTCTAAAGAAGGTTTGACTCAATGTTCCGTTTTACTCATGAATATCAGATTTTAGCTTTGAGTCAATCAATTCAGTTATGATGTTTTGTTATGTTGAGATCATGATTTCATAAAGAATAGCATGTAAGCCCTACTCTTAGATTCTCACTTTTTTATGTTTATTATTATGCATGTTTTAAATGATTTTACTTATATAAGCGGTTTTACTACCTTGCATACTCGGTACATTCCACGTACTGACCACATACTCTATGCTGTATTATTTCATGATACAGGCCCCAACACTCAGACTCAACCCCGTCAGTTGCCTTTCAGAGTTAGCATCTTACGTTTGTTGGTGAGTCCTCATCTCTCTAGGATCATGCTTATTCAGATTCCTCCATGTATTTTTAGTTTTCAGCTTTATCGAGTTAGTTGGGGTCTTGTCCCATCAACTCATCATGTTAAGAGGTTTTTCAGACAAAAAAGGATGTATTATGCTTTAGATTGTGTATTCTGATGTTATGTTTATTTCAGACTTCCGCTATGATTATCATGTTAATGCTCTTGTTTTATTGATTGAGGTAGATGAATGCTTATGTCATGGATCGACTTGGGGTCTCTAAGGACTCCTTGTCCTGTGTCTCGTTCCGCGCCTCCGTTCGAATCGTGACAGGAGCATATCTATGGAACTGGTGTGGTTCACGACCTTTTTCCCCCTTCTATTATGGCTGGCATTATCAACCTCTTCCTTGGCATCCTCTACCTCTTGAAGAGCAACTTGTCGAGCTAACTCCGCCTGGCGGGCCTCATTAGCTTGGCGAGCTTCAGCAGCTAATCTAGCTTCTATCTGTTTAGGGGTCTCCATACCGGCCATTCTTCTCAGTGTCCTTTCAAGTTCTTGGTCAATTGGCACTAGGGGGTTTTCACTACTCCAAGTACTTGGCATTCACCAAGTGGTAACTTGTGAGAAACAAAGATAAAATAAGATGTAAATGAGGAAATAAAGACTAAAATTTATATAAAATCAATTAATCTAATCCTAAGACATATTCTCCGGCAACGATGCCATTTTTGATAATGCTCAAATTACACCTCAGAAGAAGTATAATGCGATCGTTATCAATAAAAAATCCAACTAGGGTTGGGGTTGATCCCACTGGGACTACGGTCAAGATATCGACTAATGCTAGTATTTACGCTTTTAGTTCAATTATTTCCTAAGAGGGATTTTAAGAGAAATAATCAAGTGACAATATTTTGAAATGGTATTGTTATCAAAGATATGCAATTAACGGAGGACGTCTTCCCCATGTCTTCTTAACTAGGTTGGATTATTATACTTATGATCTATTCCAATACTTAGCATGTAGAATTGATAAACTACGTTCATCCAAACGACTAATTCGCCCCTATTAGATGACTATGCTCAATCATCGAGTTAGGTCTCATGAGTGCTTTCAACTAACATTTATCAATAATTTCAAAGTAACTTTCCTAGGGCCGCAACTCAAGTTATTCAATGAACATTAATTTCAAGGCTTTGCTGTTTTTCTCTTTTCCTAATCTCTACTTCTTTATGTTAAATCAAAAAGAGAATACAGGCTAATCCTAACGTTGTGGACCATTAAGAAACAATTAAACTGAATAGAAGAACAATACAAACATCCTTATTAGTTTAGAATCATATTGTGTTAACCCTAATTTGTTACTTCACCATGGTTCTCACAATCCTAGTGATGTGTTGTGGGTTTAAAGCACTTTCGAAACTTAAACTGAGGAAATAAGCATGGACTTAGGTGTGTTTATATGGATATGATGCACTTTTACTTTATTTTTAGGGAAACTAGCTGTTGGAGTTGAAATGTGCAAAAGAAGGGAAAAATGCAGAAAGAGGGCTAAGTACAAATCTCAATATGAGTCGTACCTTCCTGGTACGAGCCATACTGAGAGTGATGGAAAAGTCCAGACTACGTGTTTGAGGAAAAAGGCATAGTACAACTTATTATACGAGCCATACCATCCTGGTACGAGCCGTACCATAGTAGTCATGATAAAGACCAGAAGGTGCGCACAAGACAAGTTTCCAGGTACGGGTAGTAACCACGGATCATGATATCTACCTAAGACTCGTACCAAGGAGCCGTGGTGAAATCCAAAATAAGGGAAGAATGGCAAATTTCAATGTACAATTGGGAGTCACGAGTCGTAGGATGAAGTTACGAGTCGTACCAAGCCACTCGTGAAAGTAAACAGAGGATACCAAAAGTTGCAAGTTCGAACCACGAATATATTGTATGATTCGTAGGTTCATGGTACGAGTCGTATCATATTCCAACACTTAGCCAAAATCAGAAGAAACCAGCCACTGTTCGAGTGAAGTTACGACCCGTACAATCATATCACAGATCGTATGTGAAGTCGGCGATAGTTTTAGTAGTTTCCCAGTTAATTTAGGAAAAGTTTCTAATTGTTTGTATAAATACTTTTCTAGGTTATTTTTGTTAGGAAGAGTCAGATTTGGAGAGCGACAATCAGAGAGACCGATTATAGAGAGTTTTGAGTATTGGAGAACAACTTTTGGGATTTTCTTGAATTGATTCTTCATTAATTCTTATAATAATCAAGTTGATTTTGTTCCAATCATCTTTGTAAGTTCTAAATTATGTGTTTATCTATGAATACTTATAATTCTCTTACAATCATGAGAGACTAAAACCTCCAAAATTAGAGTTATGGGAACCATGGAGAATTAACAAACTAGGGTTGCACAAAGTGATTCTAAACTGTCACGACCCAAACATAAGCTCGGATCAAGACATGGGACAAGGAACCCCGAAAGGCTCAAAGTTGACCCATAACATGAACCTAGTAGCTATGAGCATGATCAAATGGAAACTGATATAATAAAACATGCTTAAGCGGAAGTCTGCATACATATCAATCTAAAACAGAGTCAACACTAACAAGCTGATATTCTAAATATTGGCTAAAAGCCTCTAATATAACTGATGAGATGATAGAACAACACCCCAACTAGCTCAACAAAAGTCTGTAACTAAAATAACATAACAATGATCAAATTGAATGTCCTCGAAGGATGAGGACTCACCACCGCTGGCTAAACAGGACTGAGGTGAAAGCAGGACTAATGGTGCGGCAGGGGCTGATCCATCGGACCAGTATCATGAAACGATACAACATAGAGTATACAGTCAATACTTGGAATGTACTGAGTATGCAATTCGAATACTTTTCCACAAGATTTGCTATATTCTTCTTCATGCCAGTCCACGAATAGACTTCCCATAAATCACGGTACATCTTAGTGGCACCTGGATGCATAGAATATCTGAAAAGATGAGCCTCATGCAACATCCGCTCCCTCAAGTCATCAACACCCGGAAAACACAAATGACCCTGATATCGTAGTACACAATCTTGCCGTTGGGAGAAAACCTCCACCTTCTGATTTTGAACAGCTTCCTTCAACTTTACCAAAATAGGATCCTCGTCTTTCCTAGCCTTGACTTCGGTCTCCAAAGAAGATTCTGATCCATTCTGAAGAATGAAACCATCATCCGCTGAGTCAACAAGACGAACTCCTAGTCGTGCAAGCCTATGCACATCCTTCACTAACTCTTTCCTCCCCTCATCTACAAGGGACACATTCTCCATAGAAAGCTTGCTAAGAGCGTCTGCCACCACATTAGCCTTGCCTAGATGATAGAGGACACTCATATCATAATTATTAAGAAGCTCCAACCACCTTCTTTGACATAGATTTAGATCCTTCTGGGGAAACACGTATTGTAGGCTTTTGTTGTCCGTAAACACAGCCACATGGACCTCATACAAATAGTGTCTCCAAATCTTCAAGGCAAATACTACCGCTGCCAACTCGAGGTTGTGAGTTGGATAGTTATTTTCATGGACTTTCAGCTGCCTGGAAGCATAGGCTATAACCTTAACGTGCTGCATTAATACACAACCAAGGCCGACCCTTGAGGTGTCATAATATACCACAAACCCATTGGTACCTTCAGGTAGAGTCAACACATGTGCTGAGGTAAGTCGAGTCTCCAACTCTTGGAGGCTCTTCTCACAAGACTCCAACCATTTAAACTTCACTTTCTTCTGGGTCAACTTAGTGAACGGTGCTGCAATGGATGAAAACCCTTAAACCTCCAGTAGTAACTAGCTAAGCCCAAGAAACTCTAGATGTCAAAAGGACTAACTGGTATAGGAAAATTCTTCATTGATTCTATCATTTGGGAGTCCACCTGTACATCCTCACTTGGCACCACATGACCCAAAAATGCTATTGAGTTTAACCAAAACTCACACTTGCTGAATTTAGCATACAACTGGCAATCCTTAAGGGTCTGTAACACCACCCTCAAATGAGTGGCATGCTCTAACTCCCTTCAAGAGTATATGAGAATGTCGTCTATGATTACGATCACGATCATGTTCAAATATGGCTTGAAAACCCTATTCATCAAATCCATAAAAGCTGCAGGAGCGTTCGTTAGTCCAAAAGACATAACTTCAAACTCATAGTGACCATACCGAGTCTTGAAGGCTGTCTTCAGGATGTCACTCTCTCTAACCTTGAGCTGATGATACCCGGATTTGAGGTCTATCTTTTAATAACACTTGGCACCCTGAAGCTGGTCAAACAAGTCATCAATTTTGGGGAGGGGATACCTATTCTTGACTATGACCTTGTTCAACTACTGATAGTCAATGCACATTCAGTGGGAATCTTCCTTCTTCCGAAAAACGGTGCTGGTGCACCCCATGGAGATTTACTAGGTCTGATGAAACCCTTGTCTAAGAGTTCCCTCAACTACTCTTTCAACCCTTTATCTCAGCTGGAGCCATTCTATAAGGAGGAGTAGATATAGGCTGCGTATCAGGAAGAAGGTTGATGCCAAAGTTGATCTTTCGCTCGGGAGGAATTTCCCGTAAATCATCTGGAAACACTTTTGGATATTCGCACACTACAGGAGCTGACTTGATAGTCGGGGTTTCGGATGTAGCATCCTTAACCCTTACTAGATGGTAAACGCAATCTTTAGAGATCATTTTTCTGGCCTTAAGGTAGGAAATGAAGTGACCTACAGGAGCAACTGAACTACCCTTCCACTCTAGGACTGAGTCACACGAAAATCGGAACTTTACTGCATGAGTTCTACAATTCAATGAGGCATAACATGCATGTAGCCAAACCATGCGAAATATAACATCAAAATCTGTCATGGCTAGCTCTACTAAATCTGCCGAGGTGACTTTCTGAAGGATTGTAACAGGGTAATTTCTGTATACCCATCGATCGATAACTGAATTACTGATTGGAGTAAAGACTGAGAAGGGTTCTGATAGGATTTTGGGACTAGCTCCGAAACTACTAGCAACATAGGGCATCAAAAAATATAAAGTATCCCCTGGGTATAACAATGCATACACATCAAAGTGGAATACTCGTAACATACCAGTGGCCACATATGGTGAAGTATCCTGCTCCTGACAAATGCGAAGGCATAAAACCTTTTCTGGCATTGACCACCACCTGCACTGGTGGACGCACCCTGTTGAGCTGGGCGTGTTGGTGCTGAATCGGTAGCTTGAGTATGACCCTTACCATCACACTGCCTAGCCAACAGACACTCCCGATGCCTATGCCCGGATCTACCAAAGCCAAAGAAGATATATGATCCAATCAAGAACTTCCCTTTGTGATTCTTGCCACACTTTCCATAGATCGAAAAAGTACGCTCTACCTGCGTGCTCCTCTGTCCCCTCGAACCTGATGCTCTATTCGTTTGGTCATCCCACAATCTATATGGAGCACTAGCCATTGATGGCGCTTGAGCTAATGACTTCTGATAGGACTGATGACAATGTCCGCCTCCCGACCTCTGCTGGGAGAACCTAAAACTATCTGTCCTGGCCCTCTTGGCCTGCCTCTCCCTCAAATGCACCGCCTCCATCTACTGGGCATACAAAACCAATCGAGGAAAGTCAATGTCTTGATGAAACATAGTGGTCCTACAATCCTTGGCCAGGTAGTCTTCTACTCCATGCACAAACCTGCTCACCCGAGCTCTTTAATCAGCCACCATCTCTGGTGTATATTTGGACAAACGGGTGAACTCTAAGAAATACTCCTAGACGGTTATATTATTCTGTCTTAGGTTCACAAACTCGGCTACATTGATCTCCCTCATATCTCAGGAGAAGAACCGATCCAAAAATGCAGTGAGAAGCTTATCCCAATCAACAGGACCCGCTCCAACTGCTCTGCTATCTTTCCACTGTCTGAACCAGATATGGGCAACCCCTTTCAACTGATAAGAGGCTAGGTCTGCGCACTCCTCCCCTGTCACCACCATAATCTAGGTGATCTTCTGGATTTCATCAATAAACTCGTATGGATCATCATCCACCTTCGATCCGAGGAACTATGGAGGGTTCATCCTAAGAAAGTCCTTGACTCTTGCTACTGCCACATTCCCATTCTGGGGAACATGCTCTATCGCCTACTGGTTGACTTGGGCGGTCAATGCCTGTGCCAACATTTGTATAGCTACCCTAAACACTACATTGGGCAATCTACTCAGGCATATGATCAAACTGAAATGTCTTCAAAGGATGAGGACTCACCACTACTGGCTAAACAGGACTGAGGGGAAAGCAGGACTAATGGAGCGGCTGAGACTGATCCGTCGGATCTGTATCATGAAACGATACATCATAGAGTATGTAGTCAGTACTTGGAATGTACTGAATACGCAAGGTAAGTAAAAATGGACAATTAAAAATATGTAAGAGTTCATAAGAGTTCATAAGAGTAGAAGACTCAAATCATGAGTGAATATCATAATATATACATAGGGGCTCAAGGTTTTCAAACCATTCATAATCTAGTCATAGTTGTAATCATAAGAGAAACCTTATAAAAACATAACTTGAGAAAAAGTAACATAAACATGACAATGCATAAATCATGAGGAACAATGGGAAAACTCATCTTAACCGACACCATCATGATAGAGCTTACATGATGCCCCAACTATCTCGCTCAAGTGGGCAGAGCCATCCCAGGATTGCCAGACAAGGGACGTGCATGATGTGATATCACAAAGGGGAATCCATGAATACATATACCTACGGTGGCACATAGTTCTGAGACAATAGTGTTTACCTGAACGCCGAGTCTACTCAGTGCTAGACGTTGCTCCCAAACACATGCACATAAGGGCTCATATAATAATCCTGAAATCATTCATAAAGTTCATGGCCAATAAATCAAACATGTTTGATCATACTTGAAATATATAATTAGCCATGAATAAGGACCCGTGAGTCGGTCAAAAGTCAAAAATTCATAAATCATGAAGAACATGCATATTTGTGAAAATTCCTACACTTGACATTCATAAATCCATGAAGAGTACTTGAAGAGAAATCATATCATAAATCATAAGTCATAACTTAGGCTTAGGAAGATCAAAATCATAATAGAATCATAACTTGACATTTCATGAAACTTTGCATAATTGGGCATAGATTGACTAGGATTTGAAATCATAAAATTATAATCAATTTAAGTATAAAATCTACCCATAGATCTTAAAACAACATTTAGAACTTAAAGGGGATTGTCCCATAATCAAATCAAAGAGAATCCCATAAATTTTGGGTAAAAACCCATAAGATTATCAAATTTACTTAAATACTTGAATTCACAATCATGGAGAGAAATTGGGGCATGAGAGTGAAGAGGGACTCTCATTCACAACCATACATACCTAGGTAATTTGGTCTTACACTCTCCCTTGAAATCCAAAAGGAATTGGAGAAGAAATTGGGGAGTTTTAGGCTTGATCTTCCTTAAGAAATCCTCTAGTTTGCATTCATGGGGAGGAGATGGGTTAGAATATATTTAACCCTATAAAAACTCTCCTAATATGAGCTTAAAATAGCG
>JACEIK010003293.1:13821-41211 GCA_018107945.1 Datura stramonium | reverse complement strand
CATACTCGGTACCAGTGGTACTGACGCCCGTTTGGGGCGCTGCATTACTTGCCTGCAGGTACCTATAGACGAGGAGCCGACCCCTCGTGATCCTAGCCAACGCAGAGTCATCAACTCCTGTCATCCGGAGCTTGATATTCAGAGGTGTACACCATTTTTCTTTTGTTGTATAGTACGGGTAGTCCGGGGCCCTGTCCCGACCATCTTATCAGTATTCTTAGAGGCTTGCAGATTGTGTATATATCTCTCTGTGGTTAGTTGTGCCGGTAGTGTGGGGCCGTGCGTTTGTTTAGTTTTTTATGTTGGCCGTGTGGGGCCCTGTCCAGTTAGTAGTGGTGACCTTGTCGGTCACGTAGCTATTTAGCATATGTTATTTGATTCAGAAGTAACTAGTCAGCATGGTGGCCTTGTCGGCCCGCATAAGTTCCCTTATATTGATGAGAATCTGGTTAGCTGTTGTTGTTGTACAGGTGGTTATAGGCCTAGCCGGCCGGGGGCTGTATTTACAGCCGCTATATAGCCCGTTGATTCCGTGGATCAGAGTTAGAGCCAGCCAGGCACTACAAGTGCTTAGGCTTAGAAGTCCAGCAGTTCAGATCCTAGTAGGGCACCAGGTGCCAGTCATACCCCCAAGGCGGGGCGTGACTGTATAGCTTTTACATCAGTCACCAAGGACGATTCTAATCCGTTCTGAACAATAACACCACCATCGGTCGAGTCAACCAAACAAACTCCCAGCCTTGCAAGTCGATGCACTTCCTTCACCAGTTCCTTTCTCCCTCTTCCACATGGGACACACTCTCCATAGAGAGCCTACTAAGTGCTTATACTACAACATTGGCCTTGCTCGGATGGTAAAGGACACTCATGTCATAATCCTTAAGTAGCTCCAACCACCTCCTTTGCCATAGATTTAGATCCTTCTAGGTAAACACATATTGAAGACTCTTATGGACCGTGAACACATCTACATGGACCCCGTACAAATAGTGTCTCCATATCTTCATGGTAAATACCACCGCTGCCAATTCAAGATCATGGGTTGGGTAATTCTTCTCATGAACTTTCAGCTGTCTGGAAGCATATGCTCTAACCTTGTTGTGCGGCATCAATACACAACCAAGGCCGATTCTAGAAGCATCACAATACACCATGAACCCATTGGTACCCTCAAGTAAAGTTAACAGGTAAGTCTAGTCTTCAACTCCTGAAAGCTCTTCTCACAAGCCTCCGACCATTGGAATTTCACTTTCTTTTGGGTCAATTTGGTCAATGGCACCGCAATAGATGAAAAGCCCTCAATAAATCTCCGATAGTAGCCAGTTAAGCCCAAAAATCTCTGAATATCCGAAGGATTCCCCGATCTAGGCAATTTCTTTGCCGCTTCTATTTTATGAGAGTCCACCTTTATGCCCTCACTTGACACCACATGGCCTAAAAATTCCACCAAGTCCAACCAAAACTCGCACTTGCTTAATTTGGCATATAGTTGGCGATCCTTGAGAGTCTGTAGTACCACCCACAAATGAGCAGCATGCTCCTCCTTGCTCCGAGAGTATATTAGGATGTCATCAATAAACACGATCACAAACATATCCAAGTATGGCTTAAACACCCTATTCATCAAGTCCATAAAAGTTTTAGAAGCATTCGTTAGTCCAAAAGACATAATTACAAACTCGTAATGACCATACCACGTCCTAAAGGTTGTCTTCGGGATGTCACTCTCCCAAACCCTGAGCTGATGGTATCCGAACCTGAGATCTATCAAGCACTTGGCACCCTGAAGATGGTAAAAAAAATCATCAATCCCGAAGAAAGGATACCTGTTCTTGATGGTGACCTTGTTCAATTGTCTATAATCAATACACATATGAAGAGAGCCATCTTTCTTTCGGACAAAGAGAACTGGTGCACCCCATGGAGACTTGCTAGTTCTAATGAAACCCTTATCCAAAAGGTCCTTCAACTATTCCTTCAACTCCTTTAACTCGGCTGGGGCCATTCTGTAAGGAGGAATAGATATAGGCTACGTGTCGGGTAGGAGGTAAATACCAAAATCAATTTCCCTCTCAGGAGGAATACCCGGTAGATCATTTGGGAACACTTCTGGATACTCACATACCACTGGAACTGACTGGATAGTCAGGGGTCTCAGACGTAGCATCCTTAACCCTAACTAGATGGTATATACAAGCTTTAGAAATCATCTTTCTGGCCTTAAGATAGGAAATGAAATGTCCTACAGGCACAGATGAATTACACTTTCATTATAAGACTGGCTCACTCGAAAATATAAACTCTACTGCACGGGTTGTACAAAAAATGGAGGCATAACATGCAAATAGCCAATACATGCCGAGGATAATATCAAAATCAGTCATGGCTAACTCTACTAGATCCGCTGAGGTGATTTTCTAAAGGAATTTGACCGGGCAACTTCTATACACCTGTCTAGCTACAACTGAATCACCCACTAGAGTAGAGACTGAGAAGGGTTCTGACAAGATTTTGGGACTGACTCCAAAATTACTAGCCACGTAAGGTGTCACAAAACACAAGGTAACCCCTGGATCTAACAAAGAATATACATCAAGATGGAAAACTCATAACATACCAGTGACTACATCCGGGGAGACCTTCTGCTCCTGGCGATATACTAAGGCATAGAATCTGTATTGGCGCTGACCGCCACTTGTGCTAGTAGATACCGCCTGCTGGGTTGGGCATGCGGGAGGAGCTGCTGAATTGGAAGCTGGGCCTCGACCCCTATCATGGCCCTATTTAGATGCTGGGCAATATCTGAGCATATATCCGGGCTTCCCACACCTAAAGCAAGCACCTGTACCTGCCAAACACTGACCCGTGTGGCCCCGACCATACCTGCCGCAAATTGGGATGCTAGAATCTACCGGCCTACTGCTCTGACCCCTAGAGCCTGATGTTCGCCCTATCTGGTCATGCTTAGGTCTGGATGGAACACTCATCGCTGAAGATGTTGGGGCTGAAGCTCTCTGGTGGATCTGCTACCGGTGTCCACCACCTGGCCTCGACTGAGAGAATCTATAACTGTCCGTCCTGGCCCTCTTGGCCTCCCTCTCCCTCATGTGCGCCACCTCCATCTGATGGGCATATAAGACTATCCGAGGGAAATCCATATCTTGATGGAGCATAGCGGTCCTACAATCCTTGTCTAAATAGTCCGCCACCCCATGAACAAACCTGTTCAGTCGCGCCCTTTGATCAACCACTAACTCTGGGGCGTACTTTTACAAATGAGTGAAATCTAGGGCATATTCCTGCATCGTCATCTTCCCCTTCTTAAGATTCATGAACTTGGCTGCCTTCAACTCCCTCATCTCACGAGGGAAAAACAAATCTAGAAAAGCAACTTGAAACTCCTCCCAACTGATAGGGCCTACTCCGGATGCCCTACTATCTTTCCATCGTCTAAACCAAATTTGTGCAACCCTCTATAACTTATATGAGGCCGACTCAGCACACTGTACTCCATTCACCCCCATGACCTAGGTGATCTTCACAATCTCACCGATAAACTCATGTGGATCCTTGTCCACCTTGGACCCAAAAACTCTGGTGGGTTTATCCTTAAGAAATCTTTGACTCAAGCTGCCCCTACATTCCCGTTCTACGGGACATGCGCCATTGCTTGCTGGTTGACCTGGGAAGTCAAGGCCTGCGCTAGCCTCTGAATGGCTGCCCTGAATTTAGCGTGGGCAACCAACTTTGGTACATGGTACTCCTGTACTGGTGGGGCTTATTGGTGCCCATCTCCATTGCTATCCTCGTGGTTGTTTCCATTTCCATTCCTCCTACCGTTAACTCTACGGGGAGTCATGATTCTGCAATCACGAATAACACGAGTTAGAAGGATAGAGAGATATTTCACCACACAACATAGATCATGAAAGAAGGAAACATTTTCTAAAAGTCTCGTAGCCCCTTCATCATACGTGTGGCGCACTTCACACCCATGAAAAAGACTCTACTTGACATGGCTTTTAGATACCCTAGGAAACTTAAAACCTATTGCTTTGATACCAAGTTTGTTACGACCCAAACAAAGGCTCGGATCGAGATACGGGATAAGGAGCCCCTAGAGACTCCAAGTCGACCCATGGCATGAACATACATCTAACTCAATGAAATGCAACAGAAGAATTAACATAATAACATAGCGAAAGTCTAGCATAACATATAATTCATAAATACAATGAGTCTAAAGTTGAATACATTCTATTGTCTGAAAAGCCTCTAAGTTTGATGAGTTAATGGGACAAGACCCCAACTAACTCTCTAAGTTGAAAACTGAAAATACTCAAACATGACTGAATAAAAGAGGGGCCCTCAACAGATGAGGACTCACCAACAGAGACTGATGCTAACTCTGAAAGTCGGCTAGTGGCGGGGCTGAGTCGGAAGATCGGAGCCTGTATCATAAAATGATACAACATAGAGTATGCGATCAGTATGTAAAATGTACCGAGTATGCAAGGTAAGTAAAACCGTTTAGTTAAGTAAAATCAATTAAGACATGCATGATTTAAAAAATAAACAAGATAATAATCTGAGAGTAGGGCTTGCATGCTATTTTCTGGTATCATTATCTGTACATTACATAACATCATAACTGACTCGATTGACCCAAAGCTTAATTCTGATAATCATAAGTAAAACTGAACATTGGGTCAAACCTGCTTTAGAACATATATATATATATATACATCATGAATGATAAACATGCATAACTAAAATCACAAGGAACAATGGAGACTCGTCATATAACCGACATACCACGATAGAGCTTACGTGATTCCAACTATCACACTCAAGTGGATAGATTCGTCCAAAGACTTGCCAGGGCTAAGAACGATACCATGATATCGATATCAAGCTCGAGCCCCAATCGGGGCAGGGGATAGCAAGGGAGGTCCTAAAGTATATATTTATATATATAGAAACCTACGTTGGCACGTAGTTGTAAGGCATAGGGTGATCGACCTTGGCCTACTCGGTGCTAGAAACTACTCCCAAAAACATACATATGCTCTCCATCTTTTTTAAAGGAAGATTACCATCGTCTATTGAGGAAGCTCAATTATCAAATACATATCAAATATAAAATTATTTATGAGAAAATCTTGCTCAAACCATACCACAAGCTGAACCTAAAGAGGAGTCTTAACTCCAAAATCACGTGGTAAGCTTATTCGTAAAATCATAAATCATACTTGAACATATGGGCATCTCCTAATACTTTAACATGCATGAAAATACTCAATTCACTTGAAAACATGATTATAATCATGGGTAACTTGAAAACATGATTTTCATTAATAATATCTCATCATACTTGAACATTCATCATAAATCTCTACTTTCATGAACTTCTCATAAATGGACATTTTTAATTTATAAAGCTTGAAATATGATTATCATTGAAAAAAATGTAAGGCTTGCCCATGAATCATAATTCAATAATAAAAACATCTTTAAATCATACCCATGTAGGAAATTAGGAATCTCATGCATTGGGTTAAAACCCCATAGGATCAACATATGAATTTTCATGATCTAGAGAGAGATTGGGCATGGGTGTGAATGAATTCACCCATTCATAACCCTACATATCTGGGGAAGAACTAATTTTACCACTCCTTGATTGCCTAATGAAAGATTGAAGTAAAGCTTGAAGGAAAATGAGCTTGATTACCTGTTTAGCTTTCTAACTTTGCATGCATGAGTAAGAATGGCCTAAAATGAACTTATCCCTCTTAAAACTCATCATTCATAGCTTAAAATGATGTAGTTTAGGACTTAGGGTCGTAGGAATTACGAAAAAGCCCTTACTAAATTCGCAGAATATAACTGACGCCAGTCCCAACAAGGGACTGGGCGAGTCATTACTAGGGGGACGAGTCGTCATCAGTAGTCATCGGGTTCACTACCACTTTTTCCTCAAAGGGTCCCCATGAGGGACAAAACAGATCGTTATTGGTGACCACGACTCGTGGTCACCACTCGTTACCTTCACTTCCCAACATCTCAAGTTCTTCACCCAAGACTGACCACGACTCACCTAACGAGTCGTGGTGACTAACCACAACTCACCTAAAAAGTTGTGGTGACTGACCATAATTCATAGGTTCTAGTCGTGAAGTACACTGCCCACTCATCCTTCATCTTCCAAATATCCTTGACCAAGGGTGACCCAACGACCCATGGAGCTGAGCATGACTCGTGGTCACACCCGTGGTACACCCACTCTGAATTTTCCAGGTAAGTCAACACCCCTCACCATGAGTCACTTAACAACTCTTGGCCAACCTGACGGGTCAAATGATGACCCCTTCTATGATCTGGTGCAGAAAATTCTGTTTTCTCCATTTCAACTTTCGAGTATGATCTTTGGACTTTTGGGGTATAGCAGGCATTAGCAGATGCTCAGATATGCAAAGTTCATGAAGGATATTGTGACCTAGAAGAGATTCGTGAGCTATGAGCCAATTGGTAACTTGCATAATTGCAGTGCCATAGCCTCACGGGTCCTTGCTAAAAAGAGGGAGGATCCAGGTGCCTTCACCATTTCGTTCACGGTTGGTGATTTTGCGTTTGCAAAGGCACTGTGACTTGGGAGATAGAATCAACTTGATGCCTTTGGTTGTATTTCAACATAATGGCTTTGGATCCCCCACAACAAATTCAATGCGTCTATTGATGGAAGACTGCATGGTCAAAAAGCTAGTGGGGATACTATTTGATGTGCTAGTCAAGGTGGACCATTTTATATTCCCTGTGGACTTCGTGATCCTAGGTTTGAAGGTTGATTTTGAGGTCCCCATCATTTTGAGGCAACCATTCCTTGCCACTGGGAGAGCTTAGTGGATGTTGAGGTTGTCCAACTAAAATTTAGGCTGAATAAAGAGGAGGTCACATTTAATGTCTGCCGGTCAATAAAGCAGCGCAATGAGTTTAGGGTTGTTTTAGCAATAGAGGATGATAGTGAGTTTCTTGATGAATTTTGAGTAGTCAAGAGACTTGTGTCGTGCCGCGATGTTAAATCAGGCGCTTCTTGGGAGGCAACCCATGTGGTGGTTTGGTGAAGTCTTAATAACCAGACCACCTGCATTGTACCGCGAAGTTAAATCAAGCGCTTCTTGGGAAGCAACCCCAAGTATCTTAATTGACGTGTGTTCAGTGTGCAGGTGAATAAAAACAGGTGGGTGAAAATTGCAGCACAGGATTGTACTACGAGTCTTAGTACGAGTCATAGGAACATGGCAGGATTCGTAGTACCATCCGTGATTAAAGGCAAAGATCGGGCTGAAACATGAGTTCATGTTATGATTTGTCATTATGAATCGTACCTCCATTGTACGGGTCATAGTACTCACTATAACGGTGAACCATGCTAAGAGTGGAAGTACAGAATGAAACGACCTATGAGCCATAGTACGGTTCGTACCACCATGGTACGACTCATACCATGCACTCGTAGGTCCCCACATAAGTTCCTAAAGTCTTTTGCTACGGGTCAGGATGAGGCATAGGTCCAACCTATGACTCGTGGTACAAGTCGTGACGGGCAAACTTAATGAAATTGACCTGACTCGACCTGGATCTTTGAAAATCCTCCCTAAATTATTTAAATAAAATTCAGTCGGACCACCACCCCCATGCAAACATAAACTTCAACCCACGATTGTCAAACATGATACTCACACCCGTAACTCAAGCTTAAATCCGTGCAAGCTCGAATTTGTGCAAGTGAAGCTGCAAGAGCATTTTGAATTCGCGCCCCAAAACTGAAGTAAGCTTTAAGTTGAGAAAGAACTTGAAAAAAAATCAAGTAAGTAAATGTGTTAAATATGAAAATCTTGTTATATGTAAACCAAATGACCACTGTGATTCCTTAAAACCCTTGAAAAAGGGATATAGGAAGGTGATTAGTAGCTTGACGTGGTAATGTGTTGAATGGGTAGGTATTCAAAATGCTCAAACAACAAAATTTGATTGATGATAATGAGTTAGGGGGTGTGAAACATGTTGTGGGTTAGCTAGTAAGTCAAAATTGATAAAATTGCATACCTAGGATGGGGAATTCTGAGTACCCAGTGAAGACTTTGTTAACCTAAACAACTGAACAAAAATAAAGCAAGGACAGGCTTCATGAGTCCTCCTATGACTCGTGGTTTCATACTATGACTCGTACGATGAATCGTTGGGATTGACCCAGGTCACTAAGAGTGTAAGTAATGGTATGGGGCCTAGTACAATTCATGGTATCCTACTACGAGTCGTACCTAGTGATTGTACCACGAAGAAGAAAGGGTCACAATTCACAAATAGCATCATGACCCTTTGTATGACCCATAGAATCCAATCACAATCCGTAACTTGAGTCGTACAAAAAGATAGAACAATGGAGTTTTAGGAAATTCGTCATACGACTCTTAGTACGAACCGTATCAACCTGGTACGAATTGTACCAAGGAGCGGTGATAGAGCTATCATGTACCGCGAGTCATAATACGAGTCGTACCACTAAGGTACAACCTGTACTATTGACTCGTGGAAAATTTCATAGAATATTTTTCTTGCTTTCTTTTTCTCAGATCATACATATTAACCTCTTTTCTCCACAGGTACAATGACAATGAATAGAAGAGCAACCAAAATCACCAAGATAAGGAGACCAGAGTTGAGATAACTACTAGGAGGGAATTGAGAGATGAGCCCTCCAACTCTAATCAAGAGGGTAGCTCCCTTAGTGTTTTAGTAGAAGAGTACCGAGTTGAGACTTTTGACACTAATGAACCACGGACAACTAGGGCTCAGGCCAAGGTTCAATATGCAGCTACAACTGATGCTCCCTAGTCTGAGAGGGAGATGAGGAGCAGTCTAAGGAGTGTGGGAGTGTCTTTAATGATGAAGAAGGGTCTGAGGAGGCCTAGTATGGAGATGGGGTCGGGTCTGAGGAAGGAGCTGCTGAGGAAAAAGATGAGCATCTCCTGCGTCGATAGAGGCATACCACGAGGTGGAATATGCTTGGGTTACAGGATATCTATGAGCAGAGCTTGGCTCTTATATCCAAGAAGCACCCCAAGCGTAGTATTCATGAGGAACCGCAGATCCTCACCGGTGCTTTGAATGAGGTTGGGGAAATGAAACGGATCTTCTGCTTCTACGGATTTGATTAGATGGCTAGGATCTCCGAGCGCTACAGTCTAGAGTTGGTCAGGGAGTTCTATGCCAACTATTATGCGACGCTGGAGCAAAATGCACAGATTGGCAAGAGACTGAAGGAGTAGCCCAAGCTTGATAGAGTGGTTGTCCAGGGCCAAAAAGTGAAAATCTCTAAGAAGACCATTGCTCGGATACTCTATGGGCTATAGTTCAAAGCTCCATCTTCCACAATGGAGTTCACCCACTAAATAGATTCCATAAAAAGGGTTAAGCAGTTGGGCCATGAGGAGAGGAAAAGCCAAATTAAGTGGTTAGCTGGAGTTCTAGCTGTGGACAAGGAGGAAGATGATTGGGTGGCTAGTGGAAAGCAGGTCACAAAGCTTAGCTAAACTTCATAGAGAAGGCCTTCTAAATAGTAGTACGACACAAATTGATGCTGAAACTGAATGATAACACCCTCAACGCAGACAGAGCATCTCTGGTGGCTTTTATCACGTCTCGATATGGCATCAATATACTGAGGGTGATAGCTAATGAAATCTGGGATCATGCTCTCAGATTGAGCACCACCATGCCATTTTCGGTCTCATTCATAGGATGTGCAGAGATGTCGGGGTGAGAATGCTGAAGGATATAGATGTGGAGAGAGGAGGTCAGAGGATTGCTAATATCGGCCTCATACGGGATGACATGGACCCAGTCAGCCGGGTTATACTTCCTTCTGCAGTCCCACTATCACGGGCATCCGGGGGTGAGCATGTTAATGCCGCCACTTCAGTGGAGAAGGGAGAGATGTTGGCTACAGAGATCGGCCACACAGACGTAGATCCCAACACATCCTCCATACCTCTATTGGGTATACGGAGCCAGACTCAGAAGGCTATATGTTGGTACCCCAGGACTTCCTCCAGAAATTAGCTAGAAGGATGATAGTGACCGAGAAGAAAGTCAATGCTATGACTGAAGATGTCGAGCCATGGGTGAAGGCCAAGATTAATGAGGCTGTGAGTTTGTTGCATAGCCGGTGGATAGTTTTGAGTGTTGCTTTAATAAGCGTATGGGTGAGCAGAAAAATACGGGCGGCCTTAGAGAGGAGTTGGGGGCTTTTCGGAGCTAGGTAGCCGAGTTTTCGTCTAGATAGCTGGTGATATTATCTACCCCCACTCTTCTAGACTTAGATGCTGAGCTCAGTGACGAGCTAGATCTTGAGGCATATTGGGTGCCCACTGCAGCTGGAGGATGAAAAGGAAAGAAGAGAGTCTTAGAGGAGGTTGTAGACGAGTCCTCAAGAAATATGAGAAAAAGAAAGGAGAAGAAGGAGAGCAAGCGGGCAAGAGTGGATAGCCTACAGACTCATGAAGAGCATATGTCAGAGCTACATGAGATAGCTAGAGGAATGGGGAGCTCCATCACTACCTTAGGAGAGATTGCAAGTGGAAGGGACCCTTCCAGTGAGCCACATTTAGCCAGAGATACCACTGAGGTCACTGAGGCAACTTCTATTGATGTGGGGGTAACCAATCCCCCAATTGACGTTCCATTGAGTGTGTCGGCCACCGCTAGTGCCGCTATTGTAGCGGAGGTACCACCTTCGCAGGATGACAGGAGCGCCTAGAGTGCCACAGGTATGTCCCTTTCCCTTGTTCTTACAGTTAATGCTTCAGGACAAAACATGTTTTTAAAAGGGGGGGTGTACTTGTATTTTGGATTTTTGTTCGTCCAAGGGTTTTTCTTTCTGTGTTTCTTTTTCCTCGGGCATGCTATTTAGTATAACCGGCATGTCTAGTTATTTTTATTTGTGTAATTAGAAGTAGCTTAAGATTACTTTACAACCAATAAATACACTAGTTTTGATGTTTTTTGAAAAAATGACCCTATCTAAAATTTTTTTTGATGTTAGCTGTGTATGTTGAGTACAAAGTATGACTTTTGTGGATCTATGTATTGAATTCATATTATTAGCATGTATAACTGTAGTTTAGCCGTGCATGAACTGGACAGGTAAAATAAATGCAAACATGTACCATGAGTGAGTGAGGATTCATACTCAGTTCAATACTGCGTTGAGGATCTAGAACTTGCCCGGTTGATCTTTACATAGGTTTTAGGATAGTTGGTTAGGAAATGATCACAGGCCTTTTTGTCGTAGCCCACTTTAGCTTAAATTGCACTACCAAATGAAATGATTCCCTTGATCCTGTATTTGAGCCTAAAAGTTGACCTACTTTCTTTGATTACCTAGTTACCTTGACAAAGTTTATAATGAGCATGTTTGGCCCTAGTCCCTCCATGGACATGTGAACCTCAACTCAGGAAAAATGCCTAATTGAGGGTGGCTGTAGTAGGGGTGCGTAAATTTTGTGATCTTGGAGAAGAAAAAGAAAATTAAGTCAAAATAAAGTCCAAGAAGAGTGAGGTATGGTGTGAAAAGAAAGAAGAAGACATGAAAAAGCAAAAATGAAAAAGAAAAAGAAATGAAAAAAAGAGATGAAAAAGATGATAAAAACACATAGCACCTACACATTGCATTTAAACGGGGAAAAAGGGAGGACAAAATTGAAAAATGAAAAATGGGGTAGAAAGCGAAAAGTGGAGAAATGTTGTGTAGTTCCATGGAGGGTGAGTCACTAAAATCCATATCTATCATACACAACCCGAAGCCTACATTACAAACTCGAAAAAGTTCTATAGTGATCCTAGCTTAACTCTCCAAAAAGCCAAAGTAGAGAAATAAGGGCAAGCGTATGGTATCTGATGTGCAGTATTTGGAACTTCTTTGTGAGGGTGAGAGTCTTGCTCGTTTAGTCCCAAGTTTCATATTTGTATATATCAGTGAGTGTTGGGGACTTCATTTGCAGTGACGGTACATGGTTTGTGTTGTGTTCTGCCAATTGGCTGTGTGAATGGCATTGGTGATAGCTCAATTCTTTGCTAATAGTTGGATGCCATATCTTGATCCCTATATGTCAGAAGTTGTGGTTACATGTGTGCATAGTTGACTTGGTCTGAATGAAGAAAATAGGGGTCAATAGATGATTGTGGTTCATAGTACAAATTTTGTTGTATTGGTTGTAGGTATTCTAAGTTTACTTTCTAGTAAGCATTGGTTTTAGTTTTGTTTTCTTTGCCCGAGGACATGCAAAAGTGTTAAGTTGAGGGTGTTGATGTGCTGTGGGTTTACAACACTTTCGACATTTAAAACTGAGGAAATAAACATGAACTTAGATGTGTTTATATGGATATGATACACCTTTACTTTGTTTTCAGGGAAACTAGGTGTTGGAGTTGAAATGTACAAAAGAAGGGCAAAATGCAGTAAAAAGGCTAAGTACGGACCTCAGTATGATCCATACTTAGAGTCGTTGAGAAGTCCAGACTATGTGTTTGAGGCAAAAGGCACAATACGACTTATTGTACGAGCCATACTATCAAGGTACGAGCTGTACCATAACAGTCGTGATAAAGACCAGAAGGTACTTCACAAGAAAAGTCTCTAGGTATAGGTAGTAACCATGAATCATGATATCAACCTACGACCTATACCAAAAGTCGTGGTGAACTCCAGAAAAAGTGAAGAATGGGAGATATCAATGTACAATTGTGAGTCACGAGTCATACCAAGACAATCGTTAAAGTAAACAGAGGATGCCAGATGTTGTAAGTTCAAACCACCACAAGATTGTATGATTCGTAGGTTCATGGTACGAGTAGTACAATATTCCAACACTTAGCCAAAATCAGAAAAAGCCAGCCACTGTACGAGTGAAGGTACGACCCGTACAATTATGTCACAGGTCGTATGTGAAGTCGGCGGCAGTTTCAGTAGTTTCCCTATTAATTTAGAAAAAGTTTTTAATTATTTGTATAAATACTTTTATAGGTTATTTTTTTAGGAAGAGTTAGATTTGGAGAGAGAAAAATTAGAGAGAGACCGATTGTAAAGAGTTTTGAGTATTGGAGAACAATTTTTTGGGATTTTCTTGAATTGATTCTTCCATTATTCTTGACTAGTTCTTCATTAATTCTTGCAATAATCAAGTGGATTTTCTTCTAATCATCTTTGTAAGTTCTAAATTATTTGTTTGTCTATGAATACTTATAATTCTCTTACAATAATGAGAGGCTAAAACCTCCACAACTAGGTTTATGAGAACCATGACGAATTGACAAACTAGGGTTGGTTGCACAAAGTGATTCTAAACCAATTCTAAATTCTCGTACTGTATTCTCTTCATCTTTAATGTTTCTTAATGAAGCATAACGTTAGGACTTGCCCGAATTCTTTACTTCCTTGAACCTAGAGAAGTAGAGATTAAGAAAAGAGAATTACAATAAAGCCTTGATCTTTATGGGTCATTGTATGACTTGAGCAGCAGTCGTAGGACAATTAATTTGGAATAAATTGATAACAGTTGAAGTTAAATCACTCATGAGATCTAACCTGGTGATTGAGTATAGTCATCCAGTAGGGACGAACCCTAGTTATCAATTCTATAAGTAAGCATTGAGATAGATCACACCGTAAAACCTGAAGTAGTTATGAATCCATGAGGAACAGTTACCCTAGTTATTCGCATAATCTTGATAAACAACAATCAACTCTCAACATTGTCATATAATTTCTTTTACAAAACCCCCATTTAGGAGATAACACACTTAAAAGCATAAATACTAGCGTTATTCTATATCTTGACCATATTCCCTATGGGATTGATCCCAACCTTTGTTGGGTTATATATTGGCAACGTTCGCGTCATACTATTACAAGAGTGTGATTTGAGCATTATCACCTTGTTATGGAGGTTTTAGATACTCATAATTGAAAGAAAGAAATAAGAAATCATAAAAAAAATCATAATTAACAACCTATAAATGAAGGAATAAAAGTCCATGAATCAATTGCACAATAATCTTTGAAAATCAAGAGCATAATGATGAATTTTTCTCAAGCTTTTCATGTATATTATTCTCTAAGTGATGTTGAGAAACTCAAAAAAATGATTACAATGAAAAGTATTGGGTCTCTTAACGAAAAATAAAATGAAAGTATTTATACAATTAATCAATTTTTTTCCTAAATTAATAGGGACTGCTGCCGTTGGAATGATCTATGAATCATAGCATGCTGCTATGAGTCATAGTCTTCACTTATGATATGGTTTTGTAGCTTCTGTATTTCTCATGTACAGGAGGCTGGTACGAATCGTGATGTGTCACTACGAGTCATAGGTGTCAGTTGTGGTCTAAGCTTCTGAAAGATGGAATCTCTAATGATCCTCCTACGAGTCCTTCATACGACTCGTACCATACTGGTACAACTAGTGCAATCAAATCTTACACTAAGGATGCGAAGTATGTCACTCTCTGTTTCTCACCACGAGTCTGTGGTATGACTCCTACAATGGTGTCACGACTCGTGGAATCTGCTCGTACAATGGGATCTGCTAGTGAACATCTTTTGATTCTCTGCTATGGGCACTCTGTATGGCTCGTACCTAGGTGGTACGACTCATACTATCTAGTCATACATTGAGCTCTGCACTTGTACATTCTCTGAATCTCTGCTATAGGCAGCAGGTATGGCTCGTACCAAGATGGTACGGCTCATACTGTGATCCATAGAAGACTATTTTTAGTACTTTTTCACTTATTTTCTATTATCAAACTCCCTGACCTGATTTCCTTGAAGATACAGAAGAAGATTCTCATATCCATATAAACACACCCAAGTTTGAGCATCTTTTCTATTTTTTAAGTGTTGGAAGTGCCATAAACTATGGAATATCAAGTGTCAAAGAGCTATGAATGAAAGAGTAGTGTATTACATATGGTGTGTATGAATAGTTACCCTATAGAAAATAAATGTTAGTGAAAATACATAGAAAGATACATCATCTACTTGGATTCTATATTTTCATGCTCACCACACAAAAAGGATATCTTAAAAGGAACTTAATTAGCCAATATGAACTTAAAAATGTCCTCCTCTTTTTCCTTGTGTTTGGTGTTTTGATGTTGGGCATATTCTTATGCCTATTTGCCATGATTTTACCCATTCTTATCTTGTTTTGAGTTCATACTCCTTACGAAGTGTGTGAATTCATGTTTTTGTGTGTCTTGTGAGCTAATAAATATTTCTAGATGTTTTGATCAGGAAACCAAGGAGAAAGGACCGAAAAATGACTCAAGGTGTGAAGAAGAAGAGTTCGTGAAAGTTGGCCTGGGGCTATGGCTGGTGTGGCGTGCCCATCACTTATGTTCCGTAGAAAAATGCACCAAATTTGGTGCTATGGATGGCGTGTGGCACCAGGTACCTTAGCTTCGGATATGAGAATTTGATTAACACCTTGGCGAGATGGATGACGTAGAGCCCCAGGAGTATTCCAGACATAGGAAATTTTCCTAACATTCTGGGTATATGAATGAAGTGGGAGCGCCAGAAGGGTCTTGAAGCTCATAAATTGACTAACACTCTGGTGCTATGGATGGAGTGGGGCATCAGAGGTGTTAAAGATAAGAAATTTAACTAACTCCTTGGGGCTATACATTCGGCGACGCGCCAGACCCTCCCTAGGTGAGTTTTTGCTTATTTGTAAGAAATTACTTGAGGGAAAAAGTGTCATTTGAGAGCTCACCGATATATAAAACATATAGGTAAATTTTTAGCAGAGAATTCATTATATTGTTCATGATTTCGGAGTTTTTAAATACAACTTTTGGAGGAAAGAGTAGTTCTACTTAGATTTCTTCTTTTCTTTATTGTTTTACTGAGAATAATGATGTTATATTTGTTTTTCTACTTGTCTATCAGTGGCTAAACGCCCATACTAGGGTTTTGGCCATAGTTGATGGGTGACATTTGAAAGATAGATGATTGCTAGTTGTGATTCTTGATAAAGGTTATTTGTATATACTTGTTTTAATTTCTTATTCACTAGACTGATCACCTTGTGAATAAATCTGTTGGATTTTGATTGAACTTGGAAAAGGGAACCGAAAGGGTTAAAAGTAATAAATGTGAAACTGGAATTGAAAGATCCTTTAGCCCATTAGTTGGAGGTTAGAAGATGTTGTTGAGGATAGGGATATATCCTTCAACCCTATTTAGTTGAAATACAAGTAGGCATAACCAGCGATTCATGTTTCCCCTGTGACCATAGGGATATAGGCGTCAGGGTTTATGAGATAGTTCATGGATTCTCGGGAGAGTGGCAAGAAATGGGATAGGAACTTGCAACTAGCAACCTTAGGAGGAATCAATCTTGCGTAATCACGTCTTGAGAACTCAACCTGATATGGAAGTGCCATTTTCTTAGATTTTCATCATTATTTGAAGTACACCAAGTTTGTAACAATCTTAGCCTTTAGCTAATTTTACATTTCAAGTTTTCATAGTTTAATTCTCCAAACCATTCCCCCAATTTTATCTATTTTGTTAGAATAGCGAAGTAAAGAATCAACCTTAAAACAACTAATCTGACAGGTCTTTGAGGGATCGATAATCGGTACTTCCAGTCCTATATATTTGATGACCGCATGTGCTTACATGCGCCTGGGTGACATCAAGTTTATGGCGCCGTTTCCGGGACGTGAAGATTTATTTTCCATTTGTAGGTTATGATTTTTATTCTTCTATTCTGTATTTTACATTTGTGTTTGTTTGTTTGTGAAGTTTACAGGTGTTCTGTTCTTAATGTATGCCAAATATGAGAAGTCAAGAAGAACTTTTGGCTTCTCTTAATCCTGAAATTGAGAGAACCTTTTGAAGGTTATCCATGGAGAATAATGAGCAGGCACAGGGCAACAACCAGGAGAGAGTTCCAATGTTAAATTTTTCTAGGCCGAACTTGGAGAACACTTCTAAAGCGATCATCTACCCGGCCATCAATGGAACTTTGAGTTGAAAGAAGGGACCGTGTGGTTGGTCCAAACACTTGCCAATATCAGGGCAAGCTGCATAAGGATCCTCACAGGTATCTGATGATGTTTAGGGAGCTGAGTGAGAACTTTCACTATCAGAACATGTCAGATGAGTATGTAAAGCTCACGTTGTTTCTGTTCTCGTTGATTGGTGAGGCCAAGAAGTGGCTTCAAAATAAGCCTGCAGGTTCTATCACTACTTGCGAGGTTCTTTCCAACAAGTTCATCAATAGGTTCTTCTCTTCAAGGAGGATGAAAGAGTTAAAAGGGAAGATCTCCTGGTTTGTGCAGAGAGATGGTGAAACCTTGGCTCAGGCTTGCGAATGATACAAGGGCTACTTGAGAGATTTCCCGCACCACTTGTAGCTGATGGAGATTATCAGGCACAACTTTATAGAAGGGATGAAACCGGACTCTAAAATCATGCTTGATGATACTGCAAATGGATAAATTTTGTCCAATAGCTATGATGAAATTGAAGATCTTTTGAATCTCATATTAGCATGGAGTCAAGATTATCAGGACTTAGGTAGAGGATTCACAGCAGCCAAGGTGCCTGAAAAGCTCGAAGTAGAAGGCGTGGTCGCAATCCGAGTAGATATCAGTCAGTTGGTGAACGTCACTAGCAAGCTTGTGACCACACCAATAGAAGGTCAGGTTCAGCAGATCATCAGGTCCAAACTCCACCACCATCATGTGAGGTGTGTGGAGAAGGCCACACTTATTCAGGCTGTTTACTAAATCTAGAATCTGTATTTTTATGGGACAACAAGGTCATGGAGGTTTTTCAAGGTAATAGCTATAACTAGGTGATAACGTCCAAATCCACTCCTCGCGAGGAGAGAGTATAAATGGTCGTTGGCAAAACAAATATACCCAACGAGTGTCGGAGTTGAATCGCACAAGGAATTGAGTTGATAGTTCAAGAGTTATAAACTAATTCAAACTAGAATGCATTGTTGTTCAACATTTGAAAAGTAAAAATGGGGAAAAAAGAAAAAAACAATATCAAATTCTAACTTAGAGCTAAGTGAGGGGGATTCCAATTGTTGCAATCACAAGTGAGATGGCTAAGGGAGGTGCTATTGATGACCTAACAACTAAAATGGGATTTACTTCATTGCCTTAGAGTCAAATTTAGTGTAGATAGCACTGGATA
The DNA here is from genome assembly GCA_018107945.1 of Datura stramonium. Classification (NCBI taxonomy): domain Eukaryota; kingdom Viridiplantae; phylum Streptophyta; class Magnoliopsida; order Solanales; family Solanaceae; genus Datura; species Datura stramonium. The sequence continues at coordinate 22,925 of JACEIK010003293.1, read as the reverse complement.
AAGCACATTCCCTCATTTCTCAACCACAATAATGTTTATGCCTTGGGTTTTCATAAACCCCAAGGCCAAATTCGAATTAACAACCACAAGATCTTGAGAAAGGATCAATATATCTCTAGCCTTGAACCATTAATGGAGTGGGAATGTGGGTTTTGACTATCTCTAGCTCAACCCCACACCTCAACACTCCAAATCAAGAAGAGACAACGTAGTAAAAAACGCCCTTAGCCATAAATATATGAGGAGTTTGGCATATTTGTAGCCCGAGCAGTGGGAGTTGGTCAGAGAAATNCTTGAACCATTAATGGAGTGGGAATGTGGGTTTTGACTATCTCTAGCTCAACCCCACACCTCAACACTCCAAATCCTCCCTATTGTTTTCTCGCCTAATTTTCACATTTCTATATAAAGAAAAAGCATGAAAGTAAGCAAAATTCATGTTTGCAACCATCAATTTTTACAAATAAAACTTGGAGAAAACAATAGACCTATACTTGCAATTATAATCCAAGAGAAATTACTCAATATCCATTCAAGTTTTCAAACCCACCATGCACACACCGCTAGCTAGAAAATTATCTACTCATATTTATGTATAGAGAGAGAAAATACCATGAGGAATTCCATCAAAATTAATTATATTGCTTCGCGAATTTGATTCACAAGGTCTAACCACAATGAAGGAATTCCCCATAAATGGGTTAAAGAAAAAGAAGAAGAAAAGAAAATTCTATCCCTATAGTTCTACAATATTTTTCTTCTCTCTACAATTGAATGTGTTATGAATGGATTGATGATATGTGGTGTACAGTTTTGGGTCATAAATATATGTACTTTCTTGTGTATCATTTTTCACTATTTTCCTTGGAGTCTTTTAGGAGCTTTGGGTCCTTTTCTTGATGTTTTTACCCTTCCATCAGCGAAATGGGTTACTCTTTGTTCCGCCCTTAGCAGTTGCCCTACAGTGATTTCGCAGCCTGGCCGGCGCTTGACCAATGGTTGACCGGTGGCCATCCACCTCTCACCGGTTTAAAGCAATCACAAGGCAGTTTCACTTGCATTTCGTCTGGATCCGCGTTTCTCTGGTTCAAAGCATGTCTTTAGCATCTCTTTTTGAGTTCATATCTTCCATTATATTTGTATCTCTCAAATGCCTATAAAGATAAGAAAAAAGGAATAAAATCCTTCATAATGGCTTGAAAATCAAGCAAAAGGTCATATTAAAAAGCTGAATGAGTTGGTAAACTATTGTCACCACCCAATTTTAGACCCCGATCAAGAAACGGGACCTAGAACCATAAACGACTCCAATTCGACCCATGCTTTGAACATGATAACTAACTCAACATAATCAAGGCAGAAAGAAACTGAATTTTGAAAATAGCGAAAGTCTGAATATTAAACATTTGAACAACGGAAATACATAACACTGAATCCGAATTGAATACAACACTATTTCTGGAAAGCCTCTACATGCTGATGAGATAATGGGACAAGACCCTCAACTAGCTCACTAATAGTTTGTACTGAAAATAGCAACAATATAACTAACAGAAGGTCATCAAAGGATGGGGACTTACCAACAGCTGACTGAACTCAACTGAACTCTGATGACCGGCTAACGGAGAGACTGACCCTGAATATTTGAGCCTGTATCATGAAATGATACAACATAGAGTATGTGTCAGTACTTAGAATGTACTGAATATGCAAGGTAAGTAAAACGGACAAATCAAAATACATAAGAGTTCATAAGAGTAGGACTGTACAAACATGCAATGATAGTCATAACATAAACATGAGGCTCAAGATTTTCAGAACTAATCATAATCTAGTCATAATCATAATTATAAGAGAAACCTTGTAAAAACATAACTTGATCCAAAGTAACATAATCATGAAAATGCATAAATCATGAGGAACAATGGGAGGACTCTTTTTAACCGACACCATCATTATAGAGCTTACATGATGCCCCAACTATCTCGCTCAAGTGGGCAGAGACGTCTCAGGCTTGCCAAGACAAGGACGTATATGAAGTGATATCACTAATAGGGACCTACCTAGAGTTCATAATCTTAAACCTACGTTGGTGCATAATTCTGAGGCCTGGGGGTTTACCTGAATGCCGAGCCTACTCAGTGCTAGACACTGCTCCCAAATACATGCACTGAGGGCTCATATAGTAATCGTGAAGTCATACATGAAGTTCATGCCTAGATAAATCATAACATACTTTATCATACTTGAAATATATGATTATCCATAAATTAGGGCTCGTGATTTGGCCAAAATCATAAACACATAAATCATGAAGAACATACTTGCTTGAGAAAATAACTATACTTGAAATTCGTAAATTCATGAAGAGCACTTGAAGGAAATCATATCATAAATCATAATTTAAGGATTAGGAAGATCAAAATCATAATAGAATAACAAACTTGACCTTTCATGAAACTTGCATAATTGGGAATAAATTGATTAAAATTTGAAACCATGAATTAATAATCAAAATAGGTAGAAAATCTACCCATATATCTTAAAACATGATTTGATACATGAAGGAAATTTACCAGTAGCTAGATCATAGAGAATTTAATAAAAATTAGGAATAAGCCCCATAAGATCATGAACTTGATCTAGAACTTAAATTCATGGGATTGAAGAGATTTTTGGGCATGAGAGTGAAAGGAACTCTCATTCATAGCCCTACATACTTGGGAAATCTGATTCCACACTCTTCCTTGAAAGTCCAAGAGAATTGGAGGGTTTCAAGCTTGATCTTCAAAGAGAAGCCTCTACTCTTGCATGCATGGGAGTTGAAGGATGGGCTAAACCCTCTTAAAATCCTCCTAATAGAGCTTAAGACAACATAGTTTAAGACTTAGGAGCTTAGGAATGATGAAAATTTCCTTAATGAAATCATAGAAAAAACTGAACTGCCAGCTGCTACGACCCGTACCACGAGTCGTACAATCGACCAACAACTCTTGGTAGCCTTCCGTACTGACCAAGTCCCAAAACATCACTCCTCTGAAAAATTCCATGAATCCTACTACGACATGTAACTTCAACCTATGAGTCATATCCCCCACTAGTACAATCAATGCCTGCAAGGTCCCAGTTCTTGTTACGATCCATACCACGAGTCGTACTCACACACCACGACTAGTAGTGGGGACTCATGGTTTCGAAGGCCAACTACTGAAGCCTTACTACGGGTCATCCTACGAGTCATACCATTCTTATATGACTCATACCATCAATCATGCTGAGGTTAAAAAATGCAAGTTTCTCCTACTGAACACTTATAAAATCCCGAACTAGTCTTAGAAACTTTTGGGGTATTACAATATCTCCCCCTTGGGAACATTAATCCTCAAATATGGGTAAACATAATGAATAACTGGGAAAAAGAACTACCATCCCAAATACTGAATGTCTGAAGCTGAGAACTGACGGAGTGACTGACTCCGGACTGAAACACATTATTGAACTGAATTCATGAATCACACATACATGCACTGACATACTGGAAAGTAAGAGGCATGAACTAGACATGAAACTAAATATAGTACTAAGGGGGAAACTGGTACCTCAGGAGCTAGAAGGGAAAAGATGTGGGTGTTTAGCCATCATATCTGCTTCGGCTTCCCAAGTAACTCCCTCAATAAGATGATTTCTCCAAGGAACATTTACTGAAGCTACTTCTTTGTTCCTCAACTTCCAAACCTAATGATCAAGAATTTCAACTGGAACCTCTTCATAGCAAAGGTTATCATTCACACCAATGCTCTACACCGGAACAATTAAAGTCGGGTCACCAATGCACTTTTTCAAGAGCGACACATGGAAAACTAGATGTACAAAAGCCAATTCTGAGGGAAAATTCAATTCATTGGCCACCTTGTCGATGTGTCTCGCAATCCTGTACATGACAACATATCGGGGATTAAGCTCCCTTTCTTTCCGAATCTCATCACCCCCTTCATAGGAGATACCTTCAAGAACATCCAATCATCAACTTCAAACTCAAGTTCTCTTCTCCTCACATCCACATAATACTTTTGATGACTCTGAGTTGTTTTCAGCCTTTACCTTATAAGGTGAACTTTCTCCATAGCCTCATGGACTGAATCTGTCCCTATCAATGTAGCCTCACCTACCTCAAACCAACCACTAGGCGATCTACATCTCTGCCCATAAAGAGCCTCAAATGGCGCCATCTAAATACTAGAGTGGTAACTGTTGTTATATGGAAGCTTGATAAGAGGTAAATGGTCATCCCAACTACCTTTGGAATCAATCACGCATGCTCTCAACATATACTCAAGAGTCTGAATGGTCCGCTTGGCCTGACCATCTATTTGCGGGTGAAAAGTTATGCTAAGCTTGACCTGAGTACCGAGTCCCTTCTGAAATAACTTCCAAAATTGTGAGGTAAACTGAGTACCTCTATCTGATATGATGGACAAAGGAACTTCATGCAACCGAACCAATTCCAAAATGTAAAATCTAGCATAATCATCTGCTAAATTAGTAGTTTTGGCTGGTAAAAAATGAGTTGATTTAGTCAACCTGTCCACAATCCCCCAAATCGAGTCATGCTATCGATGTGTACAAGGAAGTCCTGTGATAAAGTACATATGGATCTCTTCCCACTTCCAAGTGGGAATACTGATGTCTTGAAGCACACCTCCTAGTCTTTGATGTTCGCCCTTCACTTGCTCACAATTCGGACATTTAGCCACAAACTCCGCAATGTCCTTCTTCATGCCATTCTACTAATAGACTTATCATAGGTCATGGTACATCTTGGTGGGACCTGGATGTATGGAGTATCCGGAACGATGAGCCTCATGCAACATCCAACCTCTCAATTCATCAACATCTAGAACACACAAATTACCCTGATATCGAAGTACTCCATCTCCCCCTTGGGAGAAGACCTCTACCTTCTGATTCTGAACCGATTCCTTCAACATTACCAAGATTTGATCCTCATATTTTCTAGACATAACCTTGGTGAGCAATGATGATTCTGACCCATTTGAACAAACACACCACCATCTGTCGAGTCAGCAAGGAGAACCCCTAAGAGAGCAAGCCTACGGAAGTCCTTCACCAACTCTTTCCTTTCCTCCTCCATATGAGACACTCTCTCTATGGATAACCTACTAAGAGAATCCGCCACTACATTGTCCTTCCCTGAATGATAAAAGACACTCATGTCATAGTCATTGAGAAGCTCTAACCACCTCCTTTGCTGCAAATTCAGATCCTTCTGGGTAAACACGTACTAAAGACTCTTGTGGTTTGTAAACACATCCACATAGACCCTATACAAATAGTGCCTCCAAATCTTCACTGAAAATATCACTACTGCCAATTCCAAATCATGTGTTGGGTAATTCATCTCATGAGTTCTAAGTTGTCTAGAGGCATACGCAATGACTTTTCCATGTTGCATCAACACACAACCAAGACCAACTCTAGAGGTATCACAATGAACCAAAAACCCATCTGTACCCTCGGGTAAGGTCAATACTGGGGCTGAAGTGAGTCGAGTCTTTAACTCTTGAAAACTCTTCTCACATGCATCCGACCACTAAAATTTGACTTTCTTCTAGGTCAATTTAGTCAACAGTGCTACAATGGATGAAAATCCCTCAACAAACATTCAATAGTAGCCAGCTAACCCAAGAAACTCCCGATATCCAAAGGATTAACTAGTCTAAGCCAATTCTTTACAGCTTTTATCTTTTGCGAGTCCACTTGCACACCCTCACTTGACACACATGGCCCAAACATGCTACTGAGTTCAGCCAGAATTCACACTTACTGAATTTAGCAAATAGTTGGTGATCTTTAAGAGTTTGTAGCATAATCCTCAAATGAGCGACATGCTCCTCCTCACTCCTAGAGTATATGAGAATGTCGTCTATGAACCTAATCACGAACATTTCCAAGTATGGCTTGAACGCCCTATTCATCAAACCCATAAAATCTATAGGAGCATTCGTTAGTCCAAAAGACATAACTACAAACTCATAGTGACCATACCGAGTCCTGAAGGCTATCTTTGGAATGTCATTATCTCTAACTCTGAGCTTGTGATAGCTAGACCTGATATCTATTTTTGAGAAGCACTTAGCACCCTGAAGTTGGTCAAACAAATCATCAATTCTAGGAAGAGGATACTTGTTCTTGATGGTAACTTTTTTCAATTTCCTGTAGTTAGTGCACATACGAAGAGAACCGTCCTTCTTTCAAACAAAGAGAACCGGTGCACCCCTTGGGGATTTGCTAGGTCTGATGAAACCCTTGTCAAAGTGATCCTTCAACTGCTCTTTCAACTCCTTTAGCTCAACTGGAGCCATTCTATGAGGAGGAATAGATATGGGTTGTGTATCGGGAAGAAGGTCAATGCCAAAGTCAATCTCTCGCTCTGGGTAAATCATTTGGGAACACCTCCGGATACTCAGATACTCTAGGAATTGACTAGAGAGTCGGGGTTTCAGATGTAGCAGCCTTAACCCGAACTAGATGGTACACACAACCCTTAGAGATCATCTTTCTGGCCTTAAGGTAGGAGATAAAGTGACCTACAGGCACAATTGAACTACCCTTCCACTCTAGGACTGGCTCACCCAAAAATCGAAACTTTACCGCAGGGGTTCTACAATTCATGGAGGCATTACATACATTCAATCAATCCATGCCAAAGGTAACATCAAAGTCTATCATGGATAACTCTACTAAATCTACTGAAGTGAATTTATGAAGGATTGTGACAGAGCAATTTATGTATACACGTCGAGCAATATCTGAGTCATCGACTGGAGTAGAGATTGAGAAGGGTTCTTATAGGATTTTGGGACTGACTCCAAAACAACTAGCAACATAGAGAATCACAAAAGATAAAGTAGCCCATGGATCTAACAATGCATAAAAATCAAGATGGAATACTCATAGCATACCAGTGACTACATCTGGGAGACCTCATGCTCCTGATGAGACGCTAGGGCATAAAACCTGTTCTGGCGCTGACCACCACCTTCACTAGTGGATGCACCCTATCGAGGAAGATGTGCTACTGGAGCTACTACTGAACTGGTAGCTTGAGTGCAACCCCTTTCATTGCTGTGCCTAGCAAAAGGACACTCCCGGCGCATGTGCCTGGGTTTTCCACACCTGAAGAAAATATCTGATCTGACCAAGCACTCTCCTATATGGTTCTTACCATATTTTTCGCAGACTAGAAAGGTGCGCTCTGCCAGCGTGTTCCTCTGTCCCCTTGAACCTGATACCCTGCACCTCTAATCACCCCGAGATCTAGATGGAACACTGGTTGATGACTGTGCTAGGCCGATGACCTCTGGTGGGACTGCTGAAGATGTCCCCCACCTGACCTCTATTGGGAGAACCCAAAACTATCTATCCTAGCTCTGTTGGCCTCTCTATCTCTCTCTCCCTCATATGCACTAACTCCATCTATTGGGCATACAAAACTAATCAGGAGAAGTCGATGTCCTGATGTAGCATAGCGGTCCTGCAATTCTTTACCATGTAGTCCGCTACCCTTTTCACAAATCTACTCACTCGAGCCCTTTGATCGACCACCATCTCCGACGCATACCTGGACAAACAGGTGAATTCTAGAGCATACTCTTGAACCGTCATGTTGTCCTATATCAGGTTCACAAACTTCGCTGCCTTGATTTCCCTCATGTCTCGAGGAAAGAATTGGTCCAAGAACGCGGTTAGAAACTCATCCCAACCAATGGGACCCACTCAAATTTCTCGGCCATCCTTTCACTATATGTACCAAATATAAGCAACCCCTTTCAACTAATAGGAGGCTAGGTCTACATACTCCTCCCCTGTGACTCCTATAACCTGAGTGATCTTCTGAATCTCCTCAATGAACTCATGTGGGTACTCATCCACTCTCGACCAAAGAAACTTAGGGGGATTCATCCTGAGGAAGTCCTTGACCCTAGTCGCTGCTGCATTCCCATTATGGGGAACTTGAGCTACTTCCTGTTGGTTGACCTGAGCAATTAATTCCTATGCCAACATCTGGATTGCCTCCATAAACTTTGCATGGGTGTTCCACCCCTGCGCACGTTTAAGCATACGCAGTCGTACAAGTAATATAGTGACTCTTTAAGAGCCGGATGTTGAACCCACAGGGACTGGACTATTACATCAAATATTCAGTTCATGTGTTAATCCAAATTTCACAAGTGTTGCTTGTAGATATTTTAAATGTTTTATCTAAATCTATGGGTGATCATCACCAATTCGAAAACAAGGATAAGAAGCATCTAGAGTCAAGGCCTAACAATCATGTAGTGCTGAATTTCATAATGGTTCAAGAATAGAAAACTTCATTTGTTGTCTCACAGAGTTAATAAGAAATGTTCTTGGTCTTTTGAGCCTCTACACACAACAAACTAGTCGTCAACTCCTTGGCCAATCTTACTCCCCTTTCCAAGAGCCTCACCGTGACTCGTTCTGACTTCCAACGAGTTGTGGTTTCTATCCGTTGAATGCACTGGGAACCTCAACCAACTAGTAACAACTTGAAACAATGGGTCATTGTCTCTCACCATAGATCATGGGATGGCCCGTTGCTTCCTCCTCAGCCTAAGTGCAAACCTCCCAATGACTGGCGACGGCAGCTCGTTGTTCCTGACAACGGGTAGTTGTACCGTCCGTTGTTTCCTATGATTCCCTGACTTCCTAAACCACGACTGCACGAGTCGTAGGGTCATTCGTCCTGTGATATTTTTTCAAGTTTTCTGCACTTTTCAATTTTAACTCCCGGGTCTATTCTTAGGCCTTTTCGGGGTATTACAATATCTCCCCCTTGGGAACATTCGTCCTTGAATGCAGGCAACAAGAAGCAAACAAAAACATACAATTTATCATACCTATGTACTGATCATTTTAACCGAAATTTTCACGGAATGACTACCTCCGAATCAAACCACAAAGCTGAACTGATCTCATGCTTCACATATGCATTCATACACATAAAAGAAACTTGCACACATAAACTGAACATGAAAACTAAATAGAGTCATAGGGCAAAA